>JAJMDZ010000075.1:0-28154 GCA_030573835.1 Tetrapisispora taiwanensis (nom. inval.) | reverse complement strand
TGGTTATTTTCCCTCAAGTAATACAATTTTTCATGAAATATTGGTTTTACAAAATTCTGAAACAGTGGAATAATCCATTGTCACGTTTATCTTAACTCAAAAAGAATTGCATTAGACAAACAAAATTAAGTTATTGTATCAATATTTGTTGTAATTATTTTAAAAAATATCCTTAAAATCAATTAACTATAAAATTTTTAAAATATTGTTAATTTCTATACCATAGACAGATGCCTTTGAAATGACAAACATTGTTTAATAGCCTTGTTGGCGCAATCGGTAGCGCGTGTGACTCTTAATCACAAGGTTAGGGGTTCGAGCCCCCTACAGGGCTTTTAACTTTTTTTTGGGATCCAGAGATAATAATATTGCTATCTCCGACGGCCTTCGTCGGAGATAGCGTTTCGTATGCAATGACGCCCTGTTTCTCTTTTTGGAAAAACGAAATTTGAAATGGACGACTGCGAAGAAGAAGAAGTTATAACAATACAAGATGATTACTTTATAACAAGATAATAAGATGATAACAATTCTTTTGTATTCTATTTATCACAATATTGTAAGGAATATTGTAAGGAATATTGTAGGGAATTGACGATCTGTTCTGTTCTGTTGTGTTGTGTTGATACGTTTTTTTGAGATCGGTTTGACGAATTGACGGATTGACGAATTGTAGATCTGGTTGTTGCTATTTGAATATATAAGGATTGCAAGGATTACAAAGGTATGTCTTCTAAGAAGTTGTCTTTAGAGGAGAGGCTTTCTTTGGCCACAAAGAAGGGTAAGAAGAAGAGTAAGAAGACGAGCAAAACCAATGAAGTTGAAATTGAAGAGCCTGTTGTTGAACAAATTGAGGTGATTGAGTCGGCTGTTCAAGTTGAGGTCGAAGAGAAAATCCCAGAAGTTGTTGAACAGGTCGAAATTGCTGATGAGGAAGTAAATGAAGAGGTGATTGAAATTGAAGATGAACAAGTAAATGAACCAGTGGTGGAGATGAATTTTGAAACATTAATTGATTTGAATATAGAACCTTGGAAATCGTTATTTCCAAATGGATTGAAAAGTATTGACCCGCAACAAGTGTTTAAATCAATTATTAATTATAATGATACAATAATTGATGAGAAAAAAAAATTAGAAGAACAAATCAAACATTTAGATAAACAGCAAAAGAAGAATGATAATTCAGTTTTCATTAATTTGATTAAAGAAAAAGAAGATTTAGTTAATAAATTGAAGAAAGAGAAAGATGCTTTATCAAAAGAAGTTCAAAAAGAAAAAGATTTATTGAATTCACAATTGAAAAAGGAGAAAGATTTATTGAATAAT
This sequence comes from Tetrapisispora taiwanensis (nom. inval.), assembly GCA_030573835.1. NCBI lineage: Eukaryota > Fungi > Ascomycota > Saccharomycetes > Saccharomycetales > Saccharomycetaceae > Tetrapisispora > Tetrapisispora taiwanensis (nom. inval.). Next base: position 26,825 of record JAJMDZ010000075.1, on the reverse strand, counting down.
CAATTGAAGATTGAAAAAGAACAATTAAATAATCAATTGAAAAATGAAAAGGATAAAGTCTCAACAACTGAACGGGAATTAAATAATGAAATTAAAGAATTACAAAAAACATTATCAAAATATGAAAAGACATTAGTGGAAACAGAAAATAATTTAGAAAAAGTTTCAAATGAATTAAATAAAATTAATGAAAATTATGATTCATTGAAAAAAAATTATGATTCAGTGAAAAAAAATAATGATTCATTAGAGGTTGAACATTCAAAATTAAAAGATGAAAGTTTCGTTTTAAAAGAAAGTTCATCAAAAGTTAATTTAATGGAACATGAAATTGATACTTTGAAAAAAAAATTAGAAGAAACTGAAAGACAAACAAATCAACAAACTAGAGATATGACAATTAGTCATAATAATCAAGTCACTAATTTAGAATCTAAAATTGAACAATTAAGAATTGCTTTAGATCGTCCAACAAGCAATATAAAATCATTATCATCAAAATCTACAACTATTGGTAAGAATCAAACTTCTTTATCAAATGATGCCGAGGTAACTCAAGAACAATATAGCTTATTGCAAGAACAATTAATCTCTAGTAAAAAAAATTGGACAAGTATTGAAAATATTTTAAATAAAAAATTGCATCAATTAGAATCAGAATTGCATGAAACTAAAGAAGAAGAATCTAAATTAAAAGAATCAATGTCATTAAGTGAAAATAAATATAAAATATTATCAAAAGAATTGAATTCATTAAAAGATGAAAACAAAACTTCTAAATTAAAGATCAGTGAACTTACAGAAAAATTAAATGAAAAAGAATTATTGTTTGATGAATTAGATAGTGATTATAAATTACTGCGAAAGAAATATGAAATTCAAAGATCACAAGTTGAACAACAAATTGAATCCAATTTACAAGCTGCTCCAAAACGCTTAAGCTCAGTATCTTCAATTCAAATCTCAAATAAATCAACCAATTTTGAAGAAAATTGGATGGACGCAACAAGAGACCCATTAGACTATAGTATTTCTAACGATTACACAGATGATAATCAAACTATTAATGACACAAATCCTCACAGTGATGTAAACGATATAGATGAAGAATCTATCCCTCAGGAAGCAGCTGATTTACAATTAAGAATGAACACATCTCAAGATTTAACATTCGAAAGCATGCCATCTTTAGCATTAAGACAAAGTAATCAAACTCAAGGTCAATCCCAATTCAACGCACAACTTGTTACTAAATTAGGTATGGAAATTAGTAGATTAGAATCTGAAATTTCATCATTAAAGAATTCAAATAATAGATTACAAGCCGAAAAATCCACTGTTAATACTGAGATCTTAAAATTATTAGAGGAGAATGATACTGCTAAAAAATTGAAAGAAGATTATAATAAGATTGAAGATAAATATAAAGATACTGAAAGGAAATTAGAAACTTCTTTAGTATTACTAGGAGAAAAAACTGAACAGGTTGAAGAATTAAGAAATGATGTTGAAGATTTAAAAGAGATGATCCGTGATCAAGCTCAACAAATGGTTTCATTACAAAGTGCAAATAAACTTTGAACTATGTACGATTTGAAGATTTCATTTAAAGACAACAACAATGAAAAGAAAAATTCAAGTATTATATGAAACAATAATGAATAATACAATATAATATAATGCTTAATTTACATTTTCAATATATAGATTATATAGATATATATTTATACGTAATTATTTTAATAAAAACGTGTCACATGCATACTTTTATTTTATTTTTATTTTATCTGTTTTTGAATCTTTATATTTATTAATTTATTCTTTGAATTCAGAAGCATCAAAGAATGCATCACTTTCACCATTAACATAAGTCAAATTCTCTTCATCATCGTCGTCATCACCATTCAATTCACCTTCATCTATGTTTTCGATATCATTAGTATCGTTTTCTAATTGTAATTGTGCTAATTCTTGTCTTAATAAAGCTTGTCTTTTCAACATTTCTAATTTACCTTGAATACCAAGTAAAATAGGTAAAGTTTCAACAGAACTTCTTAATGATACTTTGAAATGTTTTAATTTTTTTGAGACTTGTTTTGATTTTGTTGAATTTAAATAACTACTCTTTAATGTCAATAACCATTCCAACCACGTTAAAATTCTATCATCAATTGTCCAAACGTTATTTTGAACTGTATCTGATAATAAATTAAATAATTTTAAGATATGTTCTTCTGAATTTAATTGTAATTTTATGAATCTATTAATTCTATCTCTATTCCAACTATCAGATGTAATATTTTTTAAAATATCTTCATCTTTACTTTCATTCTCTAGTAATGTCACTAATTCACTATTTATTTGATCTTGTATGGCTTTTGAAATTTTTTTCTTTGATTTCTTTTCTGTCGAATCAATTATTATATCATTATTAATTTTTTTAGTGTCTAATGAATTATCAATTTCTTCAGCATCATTTTTCAATTCAATAGATTTATTTGATTTTAATTCATTCAATGTAATTTTTTTGAAATTTGGTTCATTGACATTCAACCAAGAGACCATTAAACTATCATCAACTAATGCAAAATCAATAATTTCAGTTCTATTAACTTTAATTGTATTAATTATATTATCAGAATTGATATCTAAAACATTTAAATTACCGTCAATGTTAATACTAAACAACGTATTTTCAGTATATTTGATTCTTTCAGATTGAATCTCCCATGTTTTAACGATTTCACCATTTGTTAGATCGTAAATAGATAATGTTTCAACAGAAGCAATGGCGATTTTATTATCATCTTCATTCAATAATTGACAATTTAAAGCACCAAATACCTTAATCTTGGCCATGGTGGAAGGTTTTCTTTTTGAAGCATTGATAACATAAACAGTTTGTTCAGAAGCGACACAAACAATGGGATTGGTACTGGAATTCAATATTTGGAAATTTACGATTTCATCATCTTTACCATCAGTTAGATGGAATGTCTTTGAAGGTTTTGTTTCATTGAATTTAAACTTCTTAACGGTTTTATCAGTGTCCAAAGTCCAAATGAAATCTTCAAAAATATCAGCATGAGTGATCTCATGTTTATTCTTAATAATATTAACGATATATTCCCCATTTGGAGCAAAGACAACAATCTTCCCACCAGGAAAGACATTAACAAAATAGTTTTCTTTACTAGAAGTAGAATGGTCGACCTCCCCGTCGACACTTCTCTTGTTGGCTTGAACTGGAGCAGAACTGCACCAACCCATAAAGATAGCCTCATCAGCCACTAAATCATTACTTTCATAATCAATTCTCTTGACAAGAGAGCTATTGACATTGTAATCGTTGGAAGAATCCAATGGATACACATCTACCGAATTCTTTTGAGAAATGTTAGCTTGGAAGGCAAACTGACTGCCGTCCAAGGAAAAGTACCCAACCATCTCAGAACTCATATTTCAATTAATTAAACTGTATTACTATGACAAAAACCTTATTGAACGTCTGCAACTGACCAACCAAAAACTAAAAAAAATTTAATATTTCACCTCTGTGTCGACGTCTGTTTTTAACCGCTTGTGATCGTCTGGCTTACAAATAAAAGGGCTAACCACAATATAAACCAACAGCACTACTCACCACTCAAAAATATACACTCTTGCAATCCCCAAACCATCACAAATCTTGACGTTTCTTTAATAACTTCACCATCCATCACAGTTCATCTTTGCTCATCTCATCGATTCGTTTTCGCCAAAAAAAATTTTCAGTTTTGTCGCTTTGCACGACATACATAAGCACACAGATTCTTGAATAAATGGTTGCAATGGAGGTGATTCAAGGCTACGAATGGGGACCCAGGAGGTGCTACAAGTGATGCACCATGCAACCGATACGTTGGTTCACTCTGGGGGGCAAAGGGCTTGCAATTCTTTGCTGTCCGGATGAGTGCGTCAACGACAAGAACACATCCGTCACTTGCAGTCGCAACTGCAAGTGACTAACATCGAACTAAAGGTAATAAATGTATTATGTTATGGTATACTTATATATGTTACGTAGGGTGTACTTATAATGCTAGCAATTGTGCCATGGAGCTTCTGTCCTCGGCAGACAAGGTTTGGACAAGAGCATTGTATCTGGCTTCGTCAGACTGTTGCAATGCCAAGACGGAGTTCTTGAACGTATCGTAAAGGTTCAATTGGTCAAGCACCGAACCAACAAGTGGGTCTTCCTCCAGGTTGTCGAATCCGTTGTCATCGAATCCGTCTTCTGCAATGAAGTTCATGCCTCCACTCTTCAATTGTTTCATGTACTCATTGATAACTGCATCGTCGTCGTCGCCATCGTCATCGTCATTTTCATTCTCACCTGCAAACTCTTGATCCCAGTCATCGAAACCGGATCCATTGAATGCATCTGAACTAAACTCTTTTCTCTTTTCTTCTAAATCTTTTAATGCATTTGGGAATTTTGCTAATAATTCAATCAATAATCCACCGATTTGGGTGAATACAGTTTGTAAATCCAAAGAGACGATAGAATCTGAATTCAATCTAGTCAATAAGTTCAATAGTGCAATCACTGATAATTTGATATCGTAAACTCTTTTATAATTTGGAATATAGAACATAAACCAAATTTCAAAAAAATATTCCAAAATATTTTTATGTCTCAAAAATTGTATTGTGACTTCTGGTGTTATGACAAGGTTTGCAATGATAACATTGAAAGAAGTGACACCAAATACAATTTGTTTCTTGATATTTAATCTTTCTGAAATGATTGAATTTGTTGTATCTTCTAAAAATTGTTGTCTCATTATATCTGATAAATTATTTTCGAATGTTAAAACCATTTTTTGTGAAAAATCAAATATAACATTCATTTCATCTAATGTATTATCTTCAGAATTTGAAATTGCATTTTTATAGACTTCAATTAATATTTTTGCATAGAAATCATTTTTCTGTAATTCTTCTTTACCGTATAATAAATAATTATTAAAGACTAACATGAAATCTTCTAAATAAAATGCAACCATGCTTTCTTCTTTATTATTACATTCACCAATCCATTCTAAAATTTTCCATGAGATTGGTGTAATACTTCTTAATAAAAATGTAGAATTCTCAACAAATTCACAACATTCACGATAAAAATCTTCAATATCATTCTTTAAGATGAATTCAGCTGCTGGATAAAATGATTGTTCTAAGTTTTTAACAATTTCTGGTGAATTTTCAAATGATAATAAAATTGAAATGGTTGTTGATAGAATACCCATTGCAGCCATTTGTTTATCACCTTCATCAGGTATATCGTCTTTAATTAAATTATTTGGATCGATATTTGAAGCATCATTTAACTCAATAGCTAATTTTAAAAATTGTTGTACTAAAGTATTCATTAATTCAACACCAAATGGTTGTAATTGTTCTGAAAATTGTTCTACAAAATCTTGCATAACACCAGAGATATCATTTGATTCAAATTCATTGGATAAAGTTAATAAATTTTGCATTGTTGGTACAACAATCGATGATAACATTTCTTGGAAAATTGGATTGTGAATAAAAGCTTGAATTGCTAATGCAGCTAATAATTTTACAGGTAAACTATCCGAATTTTCATTTAAACAATTCAAAATACCATTAAAGATTTTTGGTAAAATAGTTTCATCTTTAAAATCTAACATACCCAATTTAGAGGTAATTTCACAAGTACGAGTTCTTAAAAAACCATGAGGTGATTCAAAATATGGGAAAACATAAGTTGTTAAGAAACTTTCAATTTCTGATAAATATGGCGAATTCTTAACAGTTAATCTATCGACAATACTTGAAAAAATTCTTAACGAAGCTTCAATTTTGATTGCAATCTCTATTGGCATAGTTGAGATCTCCACATTATTAGATTGTAAAATTTGTATAATAAATTCTAAAGTTGGTTGTAATGTTGATTTACCACGTTTTGTTACAGATGTAGTCAACAATGAAACAGCAGCTAAATCTGGTGAATAATTATCATCCCATAATTCCAAGTTTCTATGAATATATTCTTGTGGATCATTTTCGAAAGTATCAAGAGTCTCTTCATTTGGACACAATAGTGGATAAATAACATGTTGTAAAATTATTGGATAATGGTTTTTAACTAATGGCCAAGTTTGTTTTTGCACAATAGTTTGTTCAATAAAACTTAAAATATAATAAATTGATTCGTCACTTAACCATAGATTGTTTTGGCCCCATTCTTCAATTTGTTGAAACAATAATTGTAATAATTGTGGTAAGAATTGTTCGATATAAATATTTTTAAAATCATCGTATTCAAATTTTTTAGTTAAAGTAATTGATGAATATCTTTGGAATAATCTATAAAGATTTGCATAAGACCATTTCTTACATTTGACCCAAGGGTTTTTACCTCTATCAGATTGGTCGACTTTAATTAAAAAATCTTGTGGTAATGGTTGTTGAATAATTTTAACAAAAAAATTTGCCCAAGGTATGAAAGAATCAGAACGTTGTAAAGTGAATGGCAGATCATAATAAGTGACAAATTTATAAGATTTCAAAATCAATTTAACCATATCACCGATTCTTTGATTATCCATATTGTTACCATCTTGAAGCAAAATAGTATCTGCAAATTGTAATAAACTTGGGAAATAATCAATAATCAATTGTTCCAAATCCTGTCTTGCATCGTTTTCCTTCCATCTATAGGTTCTAAATATTTCAGCTAAACAAATCAATCCAACATAAGCAGAATCCAAATCGTTTTGATTCAATAGTTCAGTAGAATTAGTCAATAAGTTTTTCCATTTCTTTTGTGGATACTGATCATTGACGATCACCGTCAAAGCAGACTTCAACACTCTCAAACAGTTTGGCGAGTGTTTCGAGCAACTCAACATGGCTTTAACCAATAGATCCTTAACCACAGGTTTCTCATCGTTATCAACTCTATGGTTCAACAATTCGTTTCTGCTGTGGTACTCGTCGTCCCAACCGTAAACAATCTTGTTCTTGAAATACAAAGACGCAGACAACTTCACTTGCTCAGGAATCGATTCCTGGGCAATGATATCCAGACATGCCCCCAAAAACCCAGGTTGAACACTGGCTTGTTTCAAAAATTCTTCAGATTTCCTTCTGATATCTCCATCATGGCTCAATGTGCCTTCAAAGCATTGCAATAAAGCGTTGGCATCCATTCTTGTAAACAGTCTCGGCGGCTGAACTACTCTCAACCCAACTGAGACCCACTTAGCCACTACCACCACTCACAACATACCATTCATTATATACAAAAGTGGTTGTCAAACAGGAAAGTTCCTTCAGAAACGTCAAAACTCATCGACTTCGTGAAAATTTTGGTGCCGTGCGAAGTGACGGCCAGAGCATTGATTGATTCGATGCAGAGGGATATTGTTGTTGCAATGGGGGAACCCATTGGCACTGCCCATGGGCAGTGCCAATGCCATGGGCAGTTAGTTCTGAAGCTTCCGGTCTTTAAAACCAGTCTTTAAAAGCACTTCTGCAGCCATTAAAGGCAGCCACCAAAGGTAGCCACCAAAGGCAACCAGTAAAGGCAACCGCAACTTCGTGAAACAAATATCTATTAAAATATATACCGTATTGTCCTTCATATCTACATAACATAACTAAATACATTGCTAGGGGCCCCATTGTCAATAGTGGAATGGCTGGGAATATGCTTCTTCGGTGGTCAACTGTGTATCTGCATCTGGCGGATTCTTTGTCCCCTGCGTTGGAGACCTCGACAGCACATTCGTAGTGATTATATGCTTCTTATCCGATGAAAACGACAGTTTGTCACCATAGGTACGATAAGACCCTGCTGATGCAGGTGATGACATATCTGCTCTCATCTCTTGTATTGTCTCAGGCACAGCCGGCTGCACCATCTCTTGCAACGGCACAGCTACAGGCGTCAACACCACACTCATGCTCACCGAATCGTCGTCGAACTCATCTGCAACCTCTCTCATCTTCACTTCCTCTATTATCTCTACCATCGGAACCTCTTCAACATCACTACTCAAACTTGACTCCCGTCTCATGTTCGCCAACACCCCCCAGATCAACACCGCCGCTATAATACTAATTCCAATGCTCGAATCGACTTCCTCGATCCTTCTAATGGCAACGTTCCAATACTTGACCAGCGGAACCTCACCGTTCCAATACGCATCCAAAACTCGAGCGTCGACCCCTTCCAACACATCCTCCAGCACATCCTCGACAACAGGTGCAACCACCCCAAGCCCGTCCAGCTTGCCGTCAACAGCCCTAACGACAGCATCGACCACTGTCTCGTCCAGCCAGACGTCTGGCAACAACGGTTGCATCAACAATTGCAACCCTTTCACAATCGCAACCGACCCTGCAACAGAGCCAACCGACCCTGCAACAGCACCGAAAAACCCACGGAAACGTCCTTGTGCCATGGCAAAACTCTCTCTCACGGTGAAAAAGATACTCTCAAATGCAACGAGCACACTTCACCCACTCTCCAACAAACAAACACACCTCCAAAACAGTTGCAACACACTCACAAACACCAGAGTTGCAACCGTTGGAAGTTTTTATACGAGACGACTTCGTGTGGAACGACAACGGCCGGCGGTGGGACGGTCGATCTGAACAGGTTGACGGTTGGGATGGTGGCAGAGGGGGGGTGTATGCAATGGGGTGGGTGGCTATGTGTCTATACAAGGGTGTTCTATACAGCTATGTACGTTTTTGTTTGAAAATGCGAGGCGTCTGGGCCCATTCCCAGCTGGGAAGGCGTTGGGGATCATGCGATTGCTCCCAGACTGACAAGGATCACTTGCAACAGAATCTGCAAGGACCAGAACCCTACTCTGCGTATCCGTTGGTTCTTCTTGCGGTCGTCGTCGACGTACTCGTTGATGGCCTCGTACACTTTCACCTGCATGTCGTCGATCAGCAGCGAGTCGTACATCGTCCAGGCCCCGTCGAAGTCCTCGATGGGCTTCACTATCCGGCATCTGATGGGGATGTATGCTCGGTTCGAGTTGATGTAGCCCACAATGGGACGTATCAATGCATAGTCTAGGTATCCCAGCTCTGGTGTGTAGAATGGGACCTCTGCTCGCACGTTATGCAGTTTCAATGATAGATCGAGCACGAAGTAATCATGGGGACTCGTCTCAGGTGTTGTGATCTTGTCGGCTCCATTGCTATTGTTTTGAGGGTCTTCAATGTTCATTCTCTTGAGCATAGGGTTCAGGATCGAATAGTCTTTGCTCATTCGCACCAAATTCTCAGAGATCTCGCTCAACAACACAGTTTGCAAGTCATGGTCACCATGGGACGATAAAAGTTTATTGTTGGGGATCATTATATCTCCTACCATGTCGACTTTCCCCTGAGTGATCCATGAGAATGGTCCTTGCATATCTGCATTCAAATGATCGATATCCAGGTTGTCCACTCTGAGTCTTGTCTTGCATTGCCATTTGTCGTCTTCGTCTGTTGACGTCAAGTCGCTGTATTGTTGTAATTTCTTATGGATTGTGAACATTGAATTATCGAATGTTCCACTTGCAAATTTTGCATTCAAACAGTCATAAATGAACCAGTTCTTTCTTAATCGTGGCAAATTCAAATTGTAAACACTGATTTGGAATGGTCGAAACCCTTTTGGTTGATACAAAGTGAATAATACATCTGTGACACTGAACTCTTCAATTTCAAAATCTCCAACTTTATATACATTCTTATAATTCCTTGGATCGTCGTTCGGCTCCCATCTGACATGAGTCCTGTCGATCACACCTCTAACTCCATTGACGTCTAGTTCTTTCACCATACCTTTCCCATTCAACCAATTTTGTAAACTGAATGAAATTGTCATTGAATCCACAGTCAAATCGAATTGGGTGTAATTACCATCGTCAAAATTCGACTCGTTGATCAATATACTTGAGTCTCTCAACGACAACTCAGCTCTCTGTACAGCTTCTTTCTGTGGTCCAATCTCGAATAAATGAGATTTGTAAGGTCTTCTGGAGATGAAGACATTGTTCAAAACAATTCTTGTCTTTCCATTTGATCTCTTAGTGGATGCATTTTCAAATGTGATATAATAGTTTGTATTCTTTGTAATGTAATTACCTAATTTTTTAGCTAAGAAATTCTTACTGGTTGATGTTTTATCAGAGATGAAATTGTTGATGATGACTACCAAAGAAATTATTGTGGTGGTTCCAAATAGTAACAGTAAGATGTTCCCCAGATATATCCCTGACACTAACGATGTGGTCAATAAGTTGTGCAACTTCAGAGGTTTTGTTTGTTTTGTAAGTATCCATCTGATATTTATTCTTAGTTTCTTCCAAGGGGATTTAGAATTGACCAGCAATCTGTCCCTTTCGGTGATGTATTTCAATACTTGAGTGTTCTCCGGAGGGCTCTTGTCCTTTTGAGTGTTCAGAATCCGTTGGGATAGTGCAAAACCTCTTGCAATGGACACTCGATTGAGTAGCAGCCTCTCAGGGTGGAGAATTCTCAATTGCCTTGCGAGCATCAGTTATGTGAATTTTGCGATGTTTCCTTTGGTTCAGGCAGCAGTTTCGGGGCTTCCAAAGGCTCAATACGTTCGTCAGAGTCAAGGAAATGGTCTCTTATGTGTTCTGCTGCAACATTAGCTCCTATATCTACTCTTAAATCCACTTGGATCGACCCAAATCAGGCAATTCCACTTCCAAAATGGCTGGAGGTCCACTCTTAACTATGTCGTGCAATGTGACATTTCTGAAAATTTTTCGTTGAAAATTCGTCTTTCACGTTGCAAAACCTTGTAGTTCATTGGAATTTGACGTTGTTCATTGGAATTTGTCATACAAAAGAAGTTATAACATGTTTTAAAATGGATGTTTAAGTTAATTGTTTAATTCAATTCGGTTATATTTTGGTTTTTGGGATAAAGAGAGTATACCACTCAGTGTTCAATTACCAATTACAAGTCCAACAATGTCTTTAGAATCCAACAACGTCACCATTTTACAAAAAAATGAAGCCAAAGCTAGAGAAATGATCTCTAAGTTCCAATTGAAGAAGGTCCCATCCATCAACAGAGTTACCTTCAGAAAGAAGAACAACCAAATCTACGCTATTGAAAACCCAGAAGTCTACAAGACCCAAGGTGGTAACTACATTGTCTTTGGTGAACCAAAGATCGACAACTTCACTGAAAAGTTAGCTGCTGCTCAAGAATCTTTACAACAACAAACCGGTGACAAGTCCCCAATGGACATCCAAAACGACATGCAGTTGCAAGCCGATGCTGCTGCCTCTGCAGATGCAGCCAATGCTCCAGAAGACGACGAAGCTCCAGTCGATGCCGGCGATTTATCTGCTGACGACATCGAATTAGTTGCTTCTCAAGCTAATGTCTCAAAAAACAAGGCTATCAAAGCTTTGAAAGAACACAAAGGTGATATCGTTAATGCTATCATGTCTTTATCTAAATAAGTATAGAAAAACTGCTATGTCGTATATAAATAAATCATATATTTATTGTTTTTATCATATATAGATTGTTTGTTTTTTTGATTTTTTATTAAAAAACATAACTTTAATGAAATAACTTATTCTATCATTTCGAGTCTACTGTTTCAACCACTGACTCTTCGAACATTTCATCACAATTAGGACACTTGTATTTAATTGAACTGTTTGTCAATCTATAACAACCTGTAAAATTTTGACATTTGGTACATTTGATAGGGATGTATCTTGACTTCATATCGTTATCCCCTGCAATCGAACTGATGATCTTATCAAACCATTTGTCACGTTCTTTGGCATCTTTCAATTTATCGTTTTTCTCTAATGCGATTAGTTCATTCTTTAAATCGTTTAATTCTTCATATTTATCTTTAATCTCGTCATCCAATAGCAATACAATGTCGTCACTCTCATTGGCACCTGATGAAAACCTTTTGATGATAGATGAAGTCAAATTGAAATTAGTATCTTTCTTAAATGCCTCTAGTTTCTCATTATGCAGACTACGTAGTTCATTGATCTTATGAATACGTCTTCGACTCACAACACCGTCAATTCTACCAATAAATAACTTCCCACAAACAATACCAACAGTGCAAATTGCTACATTCATCAATATGTTCTTATCATAAAGATTATAAACGTTATTATTCATCATTAGATATGAAACTCTTAACACACAGATGGCTAATCCATAGAATGTGATCTTTCTTTGGATTCCCCTGAAAGTTGCTTCATTATTATTATTTCTGGACTCTAAATCATGGATAGATGCAGTGATATCTGATAACTCTTTAGTGTAACGATCAACAAGTGAGGTACTGCCCTTTCTGCCAAACAATTTTGTAATTGATTCAAACATCTTTTTTTATTTCCAATCAACTTTTTGACCAGCTTAAATATTTTATAAAACTTGCAATTTTAACTTCAAAGAAACAATCGCTAACAATGTTATGATTCTGGACTACCTTATAGCAACGTTTAATCGATGTTTCAATACCAAAAATCAACTAATATCCATTGTTTTATACAAAATTTATCCATTTTTTTCAACAACTTTTTTAAATGTGGCCATCATCTCAAGGCTTTCTTGAAATTTCAAAACAAATTTGAAAATCGATGAGAACAACAACAGATTGCATAAAAGGATGGATTTGGCTTCGAATATAAAGTGGATTGCAACAAAAACAAGTGACGATCGATTGTCAAGTGACTGCTGTATTATAATTGCTAGAAAGATCCACGTTTTGAGATATGCCTGCCGTCGAAATTTCTGCTACACAGCTGAACATGTTGTTCAGTTCTGAAAACCATCAAATTGGAATTGTCACTGCTCTGGGGAACACAATGATAGAGATACAAGGGGATTTGGAGACTCCCATCGAACCTCCACAGGATCTTAAACAGTACTTGGACGATAACGCTGGAGATCAACGGTTTACTGTCCATGAAGGTGAGAACATCATACGTTTTGGGTTATTGCTTTTGGATAACGAAAAGAAAAATGCAACTTTATACATTGGTAAGAAACAAAGACTGCTGGGGAAAGTTGTCAAACTGGAGACTCCATTGGGTTTGTTAAAATTCAATAACCATGTCGACGAAGAGAAGAGAACTGTCGAGTTCAAAGATATTTATTATCATAAAATCATCTTCAGCAACAGACCTCTACCAATCATGTAATATTCTCATAGTATTTACAATTACAACTATACTTCTATTCTCTTTTTATGTACTTATATATATTATGAAAGAGACATAAACTTTCTAAACATCAATGCATAATCATAATGACCATCCGGTCTTCAAACCTTTTCTTTCCAATTCTTCTTTGCTCAATACTGGGAACGGGTGAGCTTCAGTATTAAATACCATCTTGTCTAGTGCAACATCGTCTTCAAATAGCAGATATAGATACTTTAAAGTTTCAGCTAACCAGAAACTTTCCATATTATCCCTCTTCTTTGTTGGCATGTCGACACAGTTGTCAAGACAAACGTATTTAGGTTTACCTGTTTTCACATCAATGACACTCGAGTTCCTAATGAAACTATCTAAGACTTTCTTACCCATGTCACGATATTTTGTATCCTTTGTCAAATGGTATAAGAACATGATGGACTCTGCAGTTTCTGGTCTTTGTAAATTGTGCTTATCTAATGGCTTGACGAAATAATCACCAGATGGAGATGACCACCAATTGCTTCTCTCGACTTCATTCTTTAACCCTTGTGAATTGTCATTGAATACAACAATCTCTGGTGATAACCCAGATGGGATTTGTTCGTACATTTGGAAACAAGAATATGTCAATTCTTCAGCAATTCTGAAATCATCAGCTCTATCAGAATTCCAGAAACTACTCGCACGAGCTTCATCAAAGGTTTTACCTTCTGTAGCACCCATAGCCAACAAACCACCCATGAAACAAACTAAATGGTCAACTTTTGGAACAAAAGCATTGTTTGGGCCAAATGGTCTTTCCCCAATGTATGTTAACCCATGTGGATGGGATTTAGCTAATAATTTCTTCTTCATACCATCCATGGAGATTCTATATAGATCATAATACAATTCTTCACGAGTCATCAAATATTGTTTTAATAAATATTCATAAAAGGAGTCCCCACGAGAACCCATTCTGATGTTCTGACCATGGAACATCCCTGTATCTGGATGAGTGTATATTGGTACTAAACCATTGTAATAGTCACCTGTTAAATTGTTCTTTGAATACATTGTGGAATAAACATTTTCAGCTAGAGTCCAATAAGAAGAATTACCAGTAAGGAACGACAAATATTTGAACTCCATTTGTAAAGTTGTGAACTCGGCAGTGGAGGAAGCACCGTCATCGACATGGTTCTTAACTGTATTACCTGTCTTCAAATTGACACTTGAGTAAGGGATCCCAGTTTCTGAATTTACAAATGACATTGCTAATCTGTCACCCAAATCGGTGGCTTTCTTCAAATAAACTTGTGGATTTCCAACAGAGAATTCGTTAGCTAAATTATAAGCAGATAATAAACCACCTAACATTCTAATTGTAGTTTCAAATACACTAACTTCTGAATCGATATTATAGGATAAATCGTTCTCGATCCAATCCTGAGCTTGTTTGATAGCGACTTCGAACCTTACCTTATTTTCAGTAGTCTTATTGTACATCAACATCATTGTATCGACTGTATCAACAATGATCCACCCTAGGGGGTCCTTTGATCTTGCCATATTAGTCTTATGGCCAGACAATGGTCCATAGACATCATAACCCCAACCGTTTTGAACATAATCATCCCAAGAGTCCAAAAACACCTTCTCAATAGTCCCACGTATGTCTTCAGGAGTCGCAGGATGTTCCAATATACCCAATTCCCAAACATTCTTCAAATCATCCTTAACTGTCCAATAAGTAATGGCAACAGCAGCCACAAGAATAAAAAAAGCTTGACCGTACATTTCGATTAACTATTCCCTGCAGTTTCACCCAAGGTACCTGTGTCAAAAAAGCTTGGCCCATTCAGAATTGAACCAAAACTGAACAATCATACACTTCCCCCACCATTTATATGGCATCGTTGACTCAGAATCCATCCAAACATCATCTCGATGGTCTGTCCTTACAGCCTTCAAATTGGAACTTGCTTGAAATCATCGAGCTTTCCTGCCGTTAACGCTGTCGTGCGCAGTGACTTTCACTTGTGAAAGTCAAAGAACCGTCGATTCGTTTGGGAAAGGCAAGTCAGTTTTGGATGAGTTAAGGTGAGTTTTGATGTGTTTGGATGGATATCATGGGTTTATAAAGGTAAAATGTTGTTGGAAATGGGTTCAATTGGTTGTTGGAAGTGGTGTCTGAATGTATCAAAGGTGTGTGTAAATCGATTCTTTGTGTTTGAACCGTTGGGAAAAGATGTCTGTGCCGTTGGGAGAACCGATTACTAAAGGTCCACATTCGATTTCTGTGAGTTTACCAACTTGGGAAGCCAACGTTGGCTATAAAGAGAATGACCCTGCTATTTTGAATGTCATGAGTTGTGGGTACCCAAGGTTTTTCATCCATAAGTCTATTCAAAGGCTGTGTGATATACTTACCGATAAATACGCTAAGGAAAACGAACTATGTCTTTGTTTCCCTTCTTATAAAGTTGCCAAACGATGTAGAGAGTTCATTCGAGTCATCTCGTCCAAGAGACAATTGCCAATACCTAAAGTGAGGATCCTGCAGTTGGCCACTTCTAAACCTGTCACTTTGGAAGAGGCACGTTGGAAAAAAGAATGTAGAATTGCTGTTGTGTTCGTTGATAAAAGTTACTATACGATTGTGAGAAACTATTGGCAATATACAGGTGAAATTATTTCAAGCAGGTTAGCAGAATATGTATTGCATGAGTTGTTCATAGTGGAGAAGTCGAGCAAAACTGGGGGACCAAGAACAAAACCGAATTTAACAGATGGATACAATGATGAAGAAGATTATGTTTCGAATAGATTTGGTAGGAATTTGAATTTCTCATTAGGTGATAAGGCAACTACATATATAAAGAAAAGAATAGCAACGAAATCTGTAGACACCATGGATGATATGGATGATAGTGCAAGTTATCATTTTATTAATGATCAAGGGAATTTTAATAACGCAATTGATAATCTAAATCAAGGTGATGGGGACTCCGAACAAAATGAATTATTAGAAGAAAATGAAAGTATTACTTTGTTGGAACAACTGAATATGGATAATACAAATCAAGATAATATAGATGAATTACAACCAGGTTCAGAATTGGTCTCTGCTATTCCTGCTGAACCAATCGATATGGAAGCATCCGATAGTGAATCAAATAATATAAATGGATTTGTGTCTATAGCGAATGAATTAGGCAATAATAATAGGTCTTCATTGAATGTTGATCATGAAAAAGATGTATATTTATTCCCAAGTGGAATGGCAGCTATTTTCACTGCACATAGATTACTTTTAAATTTAGACGCAAGAAGAGTCAGTAGATCAAAATCAAACGTTAACGTCAATTCTATAGCGAATTCCTCACCTAATGGTAGTACTACTTCACTTGATAGTCATTTACAAAATAGTAATGATCTTGTAGGTTATGGTTATCCTTATAAAAAATCAGTGGCATTTGGTTTCTCAAACAGTGATACAGTAAGTTTATTAAATGAATTTAATCATACACATTATTTTGGAAAGGGGGATTCGGAATCCATGAAAGAATTGGAACAAACATTGCATTCTGGTGAACAAATTTTAGCAGTATTCATAGAGATACCTTCATCACCATTATTAAAAGTAGCAGATTTGAAATATTTAAGAAAACTTGCAAATATTTATGGGTTTTATATTGTTATAGATGAAACATTAGGTGGGTTTGTCAACGTTGATGTTTTACCGTATGCAGATATAGTCTGCAGTTCTTTATCTCAAACATTTGGAGGTAATGCAGACGTCATGGCAGGTTCATTAGTATTAAATCCACAAGAAAAATTATATCAATTTGCTCAAATGTTTTTAAACCAATTAGGTGAATATGAGAATCATTTATGGTGTGAAGATGCAATTATTTTAGAGAGAAACTCTCGTGACTTCATTCCAAGAACCATTCAAACTAATCATAATGCAGAATATTTAATTAATAATCTTTTCTTGCCAAATGAAGGTCCAACAAAAATTTTTAAAAAAATTTTCTATCCAAGCTTAGTCTCTGAAGATAATAAAACAAATTACGATAAGATTAAATGCGATAAGATTCCAGGGTTTGATAAAGAAGAAGGTGGATATGGTAATATAATATCTTTGACATTCCATGATATAACTATAGCAAAAACATTTTTCAATAATCTACAGATCACAAAAGGTCCATCATTAACCACCACGAAAACATTAGCATCTCCATATACCATATTAACATATTTTGATAAACTTGAACAAGTTGAAAGTTATGGTGTTGAAGAAAATTTGATTAGAATTAAAGTAGGTTGTGAGAATAAAAAAGAGCTAACCAAAATTTTTGAAATTGCCATTGAGAAAGCTCAAGATTTGTAAATAAAATGTGTATACCTCTGGAAACATAGTTTAGAATTAAGGTCCTTGTAAATTTATAAATTTAGAATAATATATCATTTCATTATATTATAATTATTGTCTTAACTCTTTGTATTAGAATCAATAACTTTTATTTAAATAATGATCTCTTTAAGCCCAAATGAAAAAAAAAAAAGCGATGAGTCGAAAATGGTTTTAATGAAAAGTTTAAAGAATTTGAATGAGTTTTTAAATGAGTTGTGAGGTTTTGATATATCAATAATCAATTAATAACTTCAATAGTTAAAAGACTGTTCAAGAGATTAGCGTTGTGTTAGTGTTTGTGTTAAGAATGGAGCAAGAAATCTCATTTTATGATAAATTATACCAACGTATTCCATCATCGAAATTAATTGAATATTTGAAAGATTGTCTCAATAACAATGAATTAGAGAGTATACATTCATCACAATTCATCAATACCATCAACGATATTCAATCTGTCAATAAATTTTACACTAAAAATGCTATTAAAGTATTGACAGATAATATTGATTTATTTAATGAGACAGATGATGTTCAAGAAGGCACAATACAAGTGATTACAGATAGCGAGATATACTTATCAGATTGGCTTTATGAACAATATATTGCATTGTTGAGCGTTCAACAGCCACCTCCAACCACCAAGGATATCATACAATATAGAATCGATTCAGATACCAAAATCAAAATCAATGAAACACCATACGTTATTAGTGCTGCTGGTACAACAGGTTTCAGAACATGGGAAGCTGCAATTTATTTAACTAAATATTTGATTGACAATGATATTTTGAAAGAAGTTAAAATTGCCAATACAATTGAATTGGGTGCCGGTACTGGGTTAGTAAGTTTAGGATTAATTAAAAAATATTCGCAGGCGATCGATACCATCTATGTAACTGATGGTGATTCACAATTATTAGAAGGCCAATTATCACAGAATTTTAATATAAATGGTATTCAACCAATAAATAATATCAAATTGCAGAAATTGTGGTGGGACGAAGATGCAGTACCGAGCGATCTCGATCTGATAGTAGCAGCAGATGTAACATATGACTCGAGTGTCATTCCAAGTCTTTGCCAATGTATACTTGATTGTTTTAAAGAGAGCAACAAAGACACTACAGTGTGTTACCTTGCGGCAACGAAAAGAAATGAAGAGACTCTTTCGATATTTGAAACCACATGTGAAGAGCTAGGCTTGACAATTGAATTAGCAACCAGTACAGAACAAGATCCCATTGCAAAACAATCGATAGAAGACACTCTATTCAAACCATTGCTAGCACCAATCAACATATATAGAATCAAATACATTTCAAAGATATAAGAATACGCATGTGCTTGTAATACTAGAGGTTGTTTTTTTTCTTTTAATAGAACTACTAAATATATAACTGAATATAGAATATAGTCACTCTCTGACACTCGAGTCTCATGCAACCAGGAAACCCTGGCTCAAAAACTCCACTCGAGTTCTTAAATGAATGACCAAATTTGATCTCTCCTTAAAAACCGCTTATCACGTTGAACCAAGTGAGATAAATTGCTTAGTCCTCGTACTGTCTATAGCGGTGGATTACTTTTGGACAAAGTGGTTCTTTTAAAAAGAGAATCAAAAGAAAAATAACAACACTATCAGAAAATAAATTCTACAATTTACAAACAACAGAAAAGTGACAATTAAGAAATCTTCTCCTCTTGAAATCTTGCTTTCCTTTTATACTCCCGCCAACAAATATTTTTTTAAAAATATTTGTTGGGAAAGCAGCCGCCGATGCCGCGGAACCGCCGACAAAAAAAAAATTTTTTCTCGTTTTGCATTTGACCGGTACGGCCGGGTGACAGTTGTCGTAGGTGTTAGGTTTCACGTCAGGGAATACCAATTACTGTCGTTTGTGTGGAAATGAGAGGTTTGTTACTTTGGTAATGTGTTCAGAAGCTCGTCGAAATCTATCTCGTTGGTGTCACCACTCTTAATATACCTTTGCTCGATCATTTCCGTCCAGGATTCGACAAATTCTAAACCGATATCAGCACTGGTCGAGAACCAATCGATCACTTCATCTGGGAACGACGACATTTGTGCAGTGTCCTTGTCGATTATTGGCATATTATCTGGAATATCTGTCAGCATAGGTTGTGGACCATTGCGGGAGTTTTCATTAGTGGCATTACTCGTATTGAATTCATTGCTAATTGCATTCTCTACGCCATCATTAAACAATTTATCGGGAGTCTTTTGTTCGTCAGAGTTTTGCTGGGTTGATATTAAATTTGTTTTCAATTCTTTATACAGATACAATAATATTCTCGAATACCTTGTACACAGATGTAGTTCATCAGGGGTGGCTTCTTTTAATAAAAATGCTGCTGTATGGATTAACTCTAATGATTCTTCAATTGGAATACCACTAAGACTCAATAATGAATTTATATCTTTATTATTGCTGGAATCTTTCTCCGTCACGGTGACATAACATTTCACAATGAATGAAACTGCTCTTACAATTCGAATCACCCATCTCACAGGTATATATTTTAACATATGCAATTTTTTCACTCTTGTAGCTGAATGCATGATTTCTTTGGCTGATTCATAAGCAATTGAAACGTATCTAGCACTTCTTGAAAGTTCTTTCAATTTTAAATCTCTCTTCTTGTTTCCCAACTGCAATGCTAATGAATAAATATAAAGTTGACAATAATAATAATCACATATTAAACCTTCTTTTTCAATAATTTGAATGATGTTTACAGACGATTTAATATCAAAATTAGCTTCTTCAATGGGAGTTAATTGTTTGTTATAATTTCCGTACCAACTTTCTATTAATGCTGAAAAAATATTTAAAATTGATAAATTTTGTTTTTGATCATTCGATATTGATGAACGTTTATCTTTCTCAAGATAAATTGTTTCATAACCTAATGAAATTATTCTTAAAAGTTCAATCTTGGCTTTTTGAAATTCTGTAAACTCTAACGGTGATGGTAATGTTTCATTTTCGGTTGATTCATCTGTTGATAAATAATACAACACATATTCATCATTTAAATAATCTCTATCACTCTCTGTTAAAATATTTTTATTGTTGTTATTAGGGGTCATTGACTCTAAAATACTATATGATCTTTCTCTATCTTCTTCATTTTTAAAAATCTGTTCTAAATAAAATTTTTCATTATCATTATTTGGTGATGAATTCTTTTGGTTTAAAAATTTTTTTGAATGTAATTCTTTTAAATTGATATTAATATTACTTAAAGATTCGGATAGTGAAGAATGTAAATTCACATTCATTGCATTATAAGTTTCAGATAAGTGTGTCGCTAAAAAAATCTTGTTACTTACATCGATAAATTTCATATCTTGAGCCAATCTAACAGCACTACCGGTCAACATCCAAGCCATTCTATCACTATGTCTCATAGCTTCAAAACCAGTAATATTTTGTCCTTTAAAAGTTTCATGAGATCCATATTCATCAAATTCATTGAATACATTATTGTCAGAATTGTTTGCATAATCAGACCAATTCCAATGAATTGCTCTTGGATTCCATTCAGTGAATAATAGAAATGCTAAAACAGTACCAATTGATCTTGTACTTGCTTCAGCCCAAATTGTTCTAGAGATTAATCTCTGGCAATACATCCACAATTTTTCATGTATAGATAAATTATAATTTGGTGTATCTCTTGATCTCAATCCAAGTTCTTCAAAACTATTGTATCTTGCAGAAACAGTGATAATTGCACATAATAAAATAGGATACCTAACCAATTCCTCTGGATCTTGTAATTGAAGTGGAATGTACGGAAAAAATGGATGTAATTTCATGAAAAATGCATTAATCAAAGCTTTAGCCTCTTCTTCTGTTAGAAGGTTATCATTACCAATGTATATTATGTCTGCTAATTTTTTATTTAATTTAGGTCTAATACTGATTAGTTTGTCTATAAGTGATGATTTTAAATCATTTAATTCTGCTTTTTGTAACAAGTTATGTATACTAATTTCTTCCTTTGGTTTATTATCGTTTACTGATTTGACTGTATCTGGTATACTGTTTATCGGTTGATTTCTTTCAAATTGTGAGACGGTTCTTGCTGCAGTCGCTAAATACTCCAAAGCATTTTTCATAGAAGATATATTAGAATCCCAAACATTATCATCTCTTTTAAAAGATGTTGGAGAATTCTTTCTAACTCTCTTATCATTACTATTAAATGGTACAAATTCTATTTTGTTATTAAAAACACTATTTTCATCTAAATTTGGCGAATCCTCTGTTTTCCTCTTGGGATCAGTGAATACGCATTCTTTTTGTTCTCGTTTACATCTTTCACATGGTGGTTTATGAGGATTGTCTAATGGACCTAAATTACATTTGATCTTTCTCTCTCTACAATTAACACAAGCCCTGAATGTTCTTTTCCATTTCTTTGAAAGTTGAGTATTGTCCTTCCTTCTCATTTTTCCAATATCTAATATGTAAAACTTTCAATGTACAATTGTAACATTGATGATCAGATTCCTTTTCAAAACTGACAAGAAACCCATTTTAAAATGATCACTTGAATCACCTTTTTATAATTTTTCAAATGATTCTTAAATGATTCCTCATCGGTTACAAACGGTTAAAAACGGAGATCACTACTTTTTTGAGATAACAGGTTGATGAAAAAGATGATTATATAAAGGATTGAATATTCAAAAATTAATTATAAATAGAATGCTATTGGGTATTAAATTATATATAGATAGATATCTAAGTTCTATAGATTGTCTAGTTCTACTAGGGGAGTATTAGTATATGCAAAAAATTTGGTTAATAGTACAACAATTGATTTAGTACAGTTTGATATTTACCTTATCATTTTTGTTTGTTATTATAAAAGTTTATTGGTTAACCTTTATGAGTTAAGATTTTCTTAATCGTCTTTCTATTACTGGTGAAGTGTGATTTAGTGTTTTGTTTAGTTATTCTTTTGTAAATTTCTTCATCTAATTCATCAAGTTCACCAACGTTAAAATCATCGACTTCGTCATCTTCTATATCTGTGACATGTAAATCTTCAGATAATTCAGTGTTCGATTCGTTACTTGTGAATTCATCTTGTTTAGTATCATAATTATATTTTAATAAACTTTCATCATTGGAGTTTTCGACTTGGTATAGCTCATCGTTTGTATGGAACTCTATGCTATCCTCAGTAGAAAATTTTGGTGTTTGAGAATCACTGGCAAAATTATTACCTGGCATGACCATCTTATATAGACCATTGTCATTAAAACGCTTAATATTTTCGATTATATCTTTGTGAGAAGGTTTTAACGCTGTTGTTAATGAATCTGGCAATGATACTTCCAAATTACCATCGCTATCGATTGACGTGGTGTCAAAATTACTATCTAGATAAGTATTCGAATTTGAATTGTTCGAATTATAAATGTACTTATTATAGGATTTGTCATTAGAATAAATACTATTCTTTGGAGAATTTATAACTAGAATTTGTTGACCTTGTATATTATCAGGAGTAGTATAGAAATAATTACCAGCATCGTCAACTAAGTATGTCATATCTTGTGAAGGATTGTAAACAGACTTTTCTAAGAATGTTGATGATCTTGAAGTATCTGAGTTACTCGAACCAAATTTATCAGAAAATGGATTTAAATTAGAATTCGAAGCTCTCGATGAAACCTCATCGTTCTTAAAACCAATACCTTTATTTAAATCAAATTGTGGTAATGGACTTTGGGTTGTTTTCTTTTCTTTGTTTGAGAATAAATGCTCATTAATGAATTGGAATCCAAATAATGATATTAATATGTAAACCAGAGTACCTACAGAGAAGCACGCGATAAAAATGGACATACGTTTCTTTAAGTCCAAAGACAAAGTAGTATCATTAGATGAATCAAGGGTTCCTAGTTTTTGAGTTATACCTAATGAACCTTGATCGTTAGCATTAGGAGAATAATTTGAACTAGAAATGCCAGTAAATCCATTGCCTTGTTGTAAACCACCTGAAATTAGATTTCCATTATCATCCAATAAGCCAGATAAAGCAATAGTTGGATCGATGAAAGAGGCTAATGATTTTAAACTTGTATTAGTGGAATTATATAACTTTGAATTTCTATCCGAAATCATATCTTGTAATGTTTCAACCAATTCAGTTGGTACGTATACTTCAGCGATAGCAACAAGATAGTTATTACCATCCACCATATATGGAATAATTTTATTAACTACAACTTCTCCGTCAATAGAGGTTTCTACTTTCTTTAAAGAAGCATCTCTCTTCACTTTTAATTCACTGGTCAGAGTTGTCAATGATGGATTGGTTAATGAACTGATCGGTAAAATTCCAGTTTCATTTGAGTTTTTTGGTTCAAAAGAAGAAGTAACATTACTCAAAATATTTGAAGGTAGTGGCGGTGGAGGTGGTGGTCGTGATGGTGGAGCAGATGAAGGATGCAAATGCGAGGAATCTCCTGAGGCCGAGTTAGGACCCAGATAAGTATCCGATACAATTGAAAATGTATCTTCAACGGAAGTAGAATCATTTGATAACATATACTCTGTATACAATGCAATGCAATCAGCATCTCCAGAGCATGATTCAACAACTACGGCAATAAAAGGATCACTAATAAGTAATGGTAAAAAGTTAAATATTTGGGCGGAACTATAAATATTGTTCACTAAAAAGCAGTAATTTAATTGTTTTTTAAAACCTATTGTAATTAAAGTTGAATTTGAAGGTATAATAACAGTGGTAGGTGCTGCAATAACGTTTGGTAATCCTGATGTTTCGACGACATAAGCTGATGCTGATGACCCTTCTTCAGGATAACTTTGAATGGCTATATCAGATGGTAACCATGCAAAAGGTTCTGTATAGGTCGTTTGTATTGACTTGGTATCAGTTTTATAGTTCGAAATTTTTTCTGAACTATTTGGTATTTCTTCTGTCAATATCCTAGTATTTTGAGATTCATTATTTTCAGTAATTAAATTAGAATATTTACCAGAAAGTGTGGTTTTTGTAGTTGCAGTTGAAGCAATATTGTTTGTAGTTCTTGGATCTTCTGTAGCAATCGATGTGACATCTATGCTTCTAGAAATTCTTTGTAAACTATCAATTGAAGTTGCTGAAACTCCGCTACTTGATTTTGAAGATGCAGTAGGTGAAATAGTAATAATTATTTCACCAGATGATATCATAGTATTGCTCGATACCTGTATACTTTGACTTGTAGTACCCGATCCAATATCCGTAGTAGAATAACTAATTTTTGATGTGGTTCTTAGTGTAGTACTAGCTGATGGAGTCGCTGTAGTAGCAGTTGTATCTAGATCTGCTAATGACTTTTGAGTGCTTGTAGATGAAGAAGTTGAAGCACTCGATATTAATGCAAAGCTTGAAGGTAACAAAGTATCTGTTCCCGTACTTACAGGCGCTGTTCCAGTTGTTGAAGTTAATGTGGAGCTTGTTGTACTAGTAGAATCGCTGGATATAGCATTCGATCCTGAAGAGTATTTTTTAGTTTCTGTAATTTCTGTTGACGATATTGCCGCATATGAAGAATTTACCTCTACTGCAGAAATGCCTGTTGTGCTTGTGCTTGTACTTAAACTCGAACTCGAACTCGAACTTGATGCACTAGGAAATTTAGAAAACATTGATGGTGCTACCGGGTTCGTTGAAGTAACACCAGTCAAGTCTATACTAAACAATGCTGTTGAAGTAGTTACTGGATCAGTATTCATACCGGATGAAACTTTATAAGCCATCGAACTCGACACCAGCGAATCAGTAGTCGATGACAAAAATGCAGATGACGATACAGCTAAAGCTGTACTCTGTACATTAGACATTGCGCCGGACAATGTTGCTGAAACAGTTATATCAGCTATGCTTGTAGGAATGCTGTTCGTCTTATCTTGCTCGACTGCCGTACTCACAGTAGAATCGCCAATCGATCCATGAGTCTTATAAAATGGAAATCTAGACTCCACCGTTGATGAAGTTACAATATTGGTATCATTGACGAATTTTTTATGGAATAATGGTATTTCTGCACTTACCATTGTAGCGAAAATCGAGTACGACAGCAGAAGTCGTATTAATATATATTTAAATTGTGATATCATTGTATATTAGATGTAAAAAAAACGAATGTAGTATCACGGGGGTATCAGTGAGGTATATCTCTATCCAATCGGTATCAAAAATTTTTCTTATAGAATCGTTTAAATTAAAATTTGTCGGTTGTTTATGGAAAGTTTCAATACTAAAAATTAAATTAATAACTTTAATAACAGATTTTGAAATATAATTAACCTTAAATGATTATATTATCACAATTATAACAACATTATAACATTTATTTAAACTTCTATCTATTATTACATTTGAAATTTCTTACAGTTCTTGTTTGTTTAAAAATTTAACAATTTTTAATGAACGAAAACATGCGTGGGTCATCGCATACGAGTACGTAATGAAAGGTCCGGGTAATATGACAGGTACAGAGTGACTAGGCACCTGGTAGTGTCAATTAAATGACAGTTAGCACCCATTGCTAACACAATTTGTTGAATTACGTGTCAGTTTGCTAATGTTATTTTAATGATATGGGTGAAATGGTTCAAGCTGGTAAGCACAATTTATTAAATGAACCAAAAAATTCAACGTGAAATAGATTACACCAATTCAAGGATGAACAAATTGAAGGAATTGTTTTAGTTTTGATATCATTGAGAATCAAATTAAAATATATTGAAGATGTAAGATGGTTTGGTAAGGTATTAATGTTACATATATTTAATGGTGAGTAAAAAAAAATTCGACAACTGCAGGATTCGAACCTGCGCGGGCAAAGCCCAAAAGATTTCTAATCTTTCGCCTTAACCACTCGGCCAAGTTGCCAGACTAATTTAGAATTTATTGTAATATGGTTTATTACAACGACGGAAATTCAGATTAATATAACTTCGGATTTGTGACGGAATATAATAGTGGACGAAATAAGACAGACTATTATATTAAGTTATATTCGGATGGGAAGCGCAGAGTTCGGATCTTTTTATATTATTTAGTATCAGATTAAACTTGTTCTTTTTCTATATAATATATATAACAT
>JAJMDZ010000074.1:0-52502 GCA_030573835.1 Tetrapisispora taiwanensis (nom. inval.) | reverse complement strand
GTTTGACTCAAATGAATTATTAGAAACAGTTTCACAGTTACTGAATGGTCTAATCGATATCGACAATACATATTTTTCAAAAGAGAGTACACTTTATTATATGAAATACAAACAATCAATATTCAATTTCTGTTTAACAACAATAAATGAAATTTTAAATGAAAGGACTACAAATAACATAGATAAAATGGTTGTTAGTAACACAATAAGAAAATTAACTGATATTTGTGGCCGAGATTTTGATGAATCTCTTTATAATGAAACTTTATTCAAGATTTACACTAAATCAAAACCAATTTTTGTAAACGTTCTTCGTAGTTTAAATCTAGTTTCAACTAAATTAAAAATTTTCCATGAAATAGAACATAGAGACCCAAATTTTAAAATAGATGAAATTTTAACAAATGATAAGAGCAGAGAAAACGATGATGAATTTCAAACTTTTGATAACACTGAGAATATCGATCCAAAATATATTGAAATGACAATGGTCAATCCATTTGGTCAAAAGAGATCAACAAGCGATAGCAGTGTCGTCCATCACGGAACTGATTCCTACAACAAATATGCGGGGAATGATGATTTGAACGATATAGAACTTGGTGCTCATACCAGAAAGCTATCTGATATGACTAAAGTTATTAGTGTTTATCAACAAGATTCACATATTAATGACAACATGGCTATTGATGAAGAAGATGAATTGAATAACAATACACTAACTAATACATTAGAAAGGAATGTCAACTTAAGTGATATATTTAACAATCAAGAAAAAGAGCATACTGTTAAATTTAGCATGGATCCACCTAAAATAATAAATAGCTCTACTTTAGAGAGCGAAACACGTAAAAAACATGACACCGACGTTTATACCGAATCGAACCAATCTATGTTAAATAATAACACTACAAATTCTGGCACTGAGGTGATTAGTAATTCTAGTAATAAAATAAAAGTTGATAAACTAGGTGCTCCTGTGGAAATTAATAAATCATCTATATTAATCGATGAATTACCGTCAAACACTTTATCTTTTTATATGTTATCAAACTACGCTAAATTTGGAATGGATGGTAGTTTCAGGGATCTTATTAGCGCAATTGAAAGAATAAATAGTAAATCATTTACTTTAAAACATCTAGATAAAATTTTATCATTTTTAGTTACTTCCAGTAATCAACTCGAATTCATGGATTGGCTTATGTCTGAAAATGGATATCTGAAATTATTGAATATATCTACCTTATTGTTACAATCCACTGATATTGTCAAATCAGTTCCTGAAAATATAATTTCAAGGACCTTATTGTTAGCGAACTGTCTTCTTCTGCTCAAAAATAGATACAATATTCAAAATATTAATGTGGATTCATATATCAATATCTGGGACTCTATAATTACTGTTACAAAAAAACTTCAGGGCTACCAGAATGAAGTTTTTGTTTTATTAGAAGAAACAAGAAATTCATTTTACCAAGTAAATCTAATAACTAGCAAAATCTCGATGAAAATTATAAACTTGTTAATTACTACCCCATCAAATGAAACCAATGTTGGCATGATATACTTTTTATTAAGGACCATTTCACTGCTAATATTTGATAATGACAGCGTATTAACGGAATCGAATTATATCGAAATCACTGAGACGGCCTTATTATTTAAAGATGACACATTTACTGAACTTCGTTTTGAGAGTTTGGTTGTATTGACTAAAATTTATAATCATTTCAAGTCACTTAGTGATAACGAAGATAGAATCTCAGTATTAATTTCAAAATTAGACCCCAATTCAATAAAATTGATTAAACAAATGAGTCTTAATGAGCTAATTTAAATTCATCATAAAATATATATTTGATTTAGTTTCGATTCATACTTTACCGACAATTGCATTGTCTTTCATATGAAATTTTTCGCACGCGTTATCCAATTCTATTATTTTGATTGAAAAAATAATTAACATAATTATCAATAACGCGTGAATTCAAATACTAATATTATTATGTAAAAGAGATATCTTAAATATTCATTGCAATGTTTCAATTATGAACAGTTTTTATCATTACAAAATCAGCATAACTTATATATTATTATATTATTAATTATATATAAATCATTATTAAACAATTCATTTTTTTATAAGTGTATTTCTTTTCATAAGTGAAAGGGATAATTTAAATATCTTTGAACAAGCAAGCAATCCCAAGAAGAGATAACAATGGGTTTCAAAGAAGAACTGATAGAGCAATTTGGTAATGAAGCAAATAAATCAGATATCATTGCTTTCTTAGAAAATTTAAGTAAAATTTTTGCTCTAAGTGTTGAAGAATTATTTATTAAATGGGAACAATTCTCCTATCATAGACATGAAACACACACGCAAATGAATACAAAAAACCTTGATTCATTTAAAGATTTTTTACAAAAACAAATTGAAAAAAAAGCACAAAAACTTTCTAATGTGAATAGCAACACATCAAGTGGGATAAAAACAAAAATCTCTGGATCAAGTCCATCGTTATTTGGATTCAATTCTCCAAAAACTCCAGTTTTCAAAAAACGTAAAGTGAATGAATTGCAACCAACTTCGTCAAGCCAAAAGAGTAGTCAAAAATTAGGTTTTTCTGCTACTAGAACAGAGACAAATGGAGAAAATGTGAATTCTGTGTCTTCTCCAATTACAAGCAATAGTCAAACAAATCTACGATCTGATATAACTATCGACACACCTTCTCCACTAAAGAGAACTGGTGAAGCTGGTATTGTCCTAGATTCATTGAATCCAGACAATATTGATGTCTCTGAAGGATTTGATTCAGAAAATGATAAAAAAATCAAAATAACGCCATATTACGATGCTCAAAAGTATAAGTTCAGAACCATGAGACAAAAATTACAAGATGCTGCCGATGTGCTAGATGAACAAATAGAAATGTTCTGTAAATTAGTTCAAGAACATTTCAAATTAACTCAACGTGATTTTGGTGATCCAACTATCCAATCTCAATCTGAAATTTATGCAGTTGGAAGAATTGTCCCTGATTCCCCAACTGCAGATGGTTTCTTAAATATTGAATCACTTGCATTAGAAGCCTCTCGTTCTATGGGTATTGGTAGAAGAGTTAGATTAAATCTTGAAAAAGTTAGCGAATGTTCATTATTCTGTGGTCAAATAGTGGCTTTAAAAGGTAAGAATGCTGATGGTGATTACTTCATGGTCGACGAATTTTTAAACATACCTTACCCAGATTCTCCAGTATCGACCGTCGACGATATTGAAACATCTAGTATGATACAAAATGGCAAATCAATGAAGGTAATAATCACTAGTGGACCATACTTTTCTGAAAACGAGTACAATATCGACCCATTAAAAGAATTTGTTGAAAAAATTAATTCTGAAATCAAACCACATATAGTAATAATGTTTGGTTCATTTATAGATGTTACACAAAGTATTATAGCAAAAGGTGAGATACCCCAATTTCCAGGAGTTAAACAACAACCAAGAACTTTGGACGAAATATTTACTAAAGTTTTTGTTCCAATTTTAGCTAATATAAATACATCAATACAAGTAATTTTAGTCCCATCTACAAGAGATGCTATCTCCAACCATGCTGCGTACCCACAAAATTCATTTGATAGGAAAGCTTTACAATTACCAAAAAACTTCAAATGCTTTACTAACCCATCAACTTTTCAACTAAATGAAATATTTTTTGGTTGCTCCAATGTTGATATTTACAAGGATCTAAAAGAAGTAGCTAAAGGTGGTAATACAACAATGAGAAATAGATTCGATAGAGTTTCAGAACATATCTTACAACAACGTCGTTATTATCCTGTTTTCCCAGGTGGAATAAGAAAAAAGACAACAATTTTAGAAAACAAAACTAAGATCAATGAACATATCTCAGGTGCTGATTTGGATGTACCCTACTTGGGATTAACAGAATTTGTTGGTGGTATTGCCCCTGATGTTATTATTCTACCTAGTGAATTACAACATTTTGCAAGAGTTGTTCAAAATGTGATAATGATCAATCCAGGTCGCTTCACTAGACCAAATGGTGGCAGAGGTACCTATGCTCAAATGACTATCAAACCTCCAAGTTTAGATGATGGTAAGTTAACAAAGATGGCTGGTGATGAAGATGTATTTTTACATAACGTTTGGAAACGTTCAAGAATCGATATAGTTACTAATTAGTTAAGTAAATAAGAATGTAATTTTAAAATACAAAACGAATACTTTTAAAAACATTTATCGTCACTATTGATCTTTATAATTTACAGAAATTACTTATTAAATATTTCATCTTAATACAATATAAATTTATTTAAAAATTCATAAATTATAACTTTACTTTCAATTTCTTCAATAAACCTTTTTTCTTTTTAGAAGAAGCATCTGATTTAGAAGAAGTGGTTGTATCTTTTGTCGAAGAACGGCGTGTGTTAGCAGGGGTATTATTAATTATTGAGCTTGAATCTTTTTTGCTTGATACGTCTTTTGAGATTTGAGAGTTATTGTCATTTAAGGCAGAACTTATAATAGATTGTCTTGAGTTAGTCATCTTCTTAGGCGTTGTAACATTTAAATTTTTAGTTTTACTTTCAGTTACACTATTGGCAGCAGAGTCAATGTTTACACTATTCAAAGCTTCTTTAATATTAGAACTTGTTGACATATCTCTAACATTAGCTTTACTATTGGCTGATGGATCTAAAGTTCTTTGATCTTGATTTGTTAAACTGGCCAAGTTATCATTTGTTGGCATTTCAGTCGTAGATTTATTAACAAGGGAATTTGAATCACCGCTTGCTTGTTGTCTGGCAACAGAGTCTACTAAATTCCCATTTTCATCGTATCTTAAATCGTAGTTTTTAGAAGTTGGGATTCTTAATGGAACAGTGGCACCAGCAATTTTAGAATTACTATTATCAACTAATGACTTGACAACTAATCTTGTACCGGTGACATCTTTAACAGATTTTAATGATGCAATCGAATTTCTCTTTTTAATTTGATTTGTAATATTATCATTTGTAATTTGAGATTTTTTGATATCAGTATCATTTGAAACAATTCTCTTTTGTGCAATACCAGTGTTATTAGTTTCACCACTACTCAAATCATCAACAATATTAGAAACTTTTGTTACAAATGCGTCGGATATGTTTTGTTTCTTCTTGTCATTATTAATATTTTCGATATTTTGTTCCTTATTGATTGAATTATTTGTAATTGGATAAGAATTTTTAATTTGAGCTTGTTGAACTAATTTATCATTTGCAGAAACCATTTTGACCATTAAATAATAAACAGCAATAACTACATGTTCAATTATAACTGCAACAATGAAAATATTAAAAGCAGAATGTTGAACTGGACCATCTAATGATAATTTTAAACCTTTAAAGTTTGATGGAACATTATTTTTAATATTTTGTCTAATTAGACTTGATGATTTATACATATAAGTAATTGTTAAACTTATAATTGAACCAATAATAGCTAAAAATACTGTAGTTAAATCCCAAAAATTCTTTTGATAGTTTGTTGGTGTAATTATTTCACGTTTTTGATTAATTGAAATCATTAATGCTTTTGATTTACAGTTTTTATAAGCTCTTAAAATATCTAATCTAAAAATAATTATATTAAATATAATTGAAACAAATGGAGCTAATGGCCAAATAGTAGAAAACATTGCAATATAACCAAATTGTGAAATAATTTTTTTATAATTAGAATCTAAATCGAATTCACCCCATATTTTTGAAGATTTTTGATAAGTTATAATTAAATTCCATATTCTATAATCATCAGGATAATTCTTTTTAATATTATCTTCATCAACTAAATTAACATTTTTCAATTTATTACTATTTTCTGATTTTTTATTTTCATTTGATTCTAATTTACATAAAATTTTATTAATTATAATTGGTAATAAATTTTCTGTTAAAATTAAAATAATTTGATTTGTTACAATGAAAAAATATAGTTGATTTTTATATCTTAAATTATCAATAGAAAAATCATAATCAATAATATTTAAATATTCACCTATAATATCTTTTAAATCATAATTAATTAAATGTCCACATGGTGTATAAATAAATAAAGTAATTAATAGTGGAACGTAATTTGTTAAAAATGTAAATAAAATATTTTTTTCTAATTTTGATTGATTAATTTCATTCTTTAAAATTTTTTTATTGTTATTATTAATATTTAAATTAAATTCAAAATTAATATAAGGTTCCACAAAAAAATTATTATAAATTAATGTTAAAATTGGTACAAATCCAACTAATAATACAGTTGGTATTAATGATAAAATTAATTTAAATAAACTTGAATTAATTTCTAATAATTGTGTAACAACAATTTCAATTATAAAACAAAATAATTGAAAACTTAATAAAATTAATATAAATGTGAAAATTATTGGTAAAAATAAAATTTTTTTAAATATAATTTTACCATTTAATTTATTATTATTAAATATTTTATCATTATCATTATTATTATAACCAATATTTTCAATTAAATTTGATTTATTTAAATAATAAATTTTTTCATTACAAATCCAATTAATAATAAAATATAATGAATTAAATGATAATAAAATCGAATAAATTAAATTAAATTCATATGGGATTGAAATAATTCTTAAAATTAAACCTAAAATTGAAATTTTAAATAATGATTTAATATATTTTTTGAAAAAAATAAAATAAATGAAATAATTTTTATTACCATTTAAATTTAATAAATTAATTAAATCATTATCATTTCCTAATAAATTTGATTTATTAAATAAAAATTTTTCATTAATTAAATTATTAATTAATTTATTATTATAAATTAAATTTAATGGAATTACTAAATCAATCAAATCATTAAATTCATTTAAATTCAAATTTAAATTCAAATCATCACCATTATTATTAACAATTAATTTAATAAAAATATATAAATTATTTTTTTCAAAATTTGATCTAATTAATATATTTTTATACAAATTTTTATCCAAATCAATTTCAATTAAATTTAATTGATAAAAATAATTAAATAAATTTAAAATTTTTTTATTTAAATTATTAATTGAATCAAATTTATTATAATTAATTATTAGACAATAATTTGGATTCAATTGTTCAATTTGTAAATTATTGTCATTCAAAATATTTTTTGAAGTAAAATCTATAATATCAGAATGATTCAAAGTAATCATCTTTAATTATATTATGCTGCGTATATATATATATATATATATATATGTATGTCAATTGCAATAATATAACAAATTACTTATAACAACAATTAATATATACTTTTATTTCAAATATATCCTTATTTATATAAAAATTATAATCATTAATTTTTCAGAATGTTACACAAAAACGGTTATATTTATAGTATTTCAAAAAAATTGAAAAAAAGAAAGAGAAATTTAAAGTAATTAAATATTAAGTAAGCTCTCGTAAACTATGATACCATTATTAACATTATAATTAATTTATATCAATCAACCACACAATGTAACAATTATATTATATTTCTATATATATTATTACAATATTTGATAGAGCAATATATTAAATAACTAATGCTGGTTGGAATACTATAATATTATATATCTTAGTACTTGCTATGCTTTAATGTCACTAGATTGGTATACTATGTCGTTGTATATACTGTATATTGAAATAGTACGAATTGACACTACAGTAAAAATTAGACTATGTAATAAATATTCTTTATAATTGTATGAACTGGTTTATACATTACCTTATTATAATAACTTCATCTATGTATAATAGTATATTAATGTAGTGGTAGAGAGGTATAATATTAAATTAAGATGTCACGTGAGAATCACGTGAAACGCACATGATATGGAATTTAGGCAAGAAAAGCAATTATGAAGGAAGGGCCTAATTATAAATGATTACAACATGAATAAAAGCATGAATATTTATACAATCGTGTATATATTATTGTTGTTGGATTCATTATTTTGACATAAACAGCTACCCTTGTATATGTCTCTTAATTTATCTACTACTATTAGATCACTAAAGAAACCAAATCTTATTAAAAAATTATTATATTCTACTATGTCAATCGAAAGAAAAAATGAATTAATTCAATCTTATGAATTAGTTAATTCAAAAATTATTAATGCAACAAAAGAATATTCAATTGATTCAAATAATGTTAATTTATTATGTGTATCAAAACTGAAACCAGCTTCTGATATTCAAATTTTATACGATCATGGTATTAGACATTTTGGTGAAAATTATGTACAAGAATTAATTGAAAAATCAAATACATTACCAAATGATATTAATTGGCATTTTATTGGTAGTTTACAAACAAATAAATGTAAAGATTTATCTAAAATTAAAAATTTATTTGCTGTTGAGACAGTTGATTCTTTGAAAAAAGCAATTAAATTGAATGAATCAAGAATAAAATATAATCAAAATGAACCAAAAATTAATTGTAATATTCAAATTAACACATCAAATGAAGATGTTAAATCTGGGTTGACTGATAAAGATGAAATATTTAAATTAGTTGAATTTTTTTTAAATAATGAAAATGAAAAATTAATTAAATTAAATGGTTTAATGACAATTGGTTCTTGGAATACTTCACATAATGATGATCCAAATATTGATAACGAAGATTTTACAAAATTAGTTGAATGGAAAAATTTATTAGATTCAAAATATAATTTGAATTTAAAATTATCAATGGGTATGTCTGCTGATTATAAACAAGCAATTAGACAAGGTACTTCAGAAGTTAGAGTAGGTACTGATATTTTTGGTGTAAGACCACAAAGAAATTAATTATAAAAACAAATAAACAAAAAAACTTCTCATGTCCATCATAAATTTATATATAATATATATAAATAAATAAACATTAATAAATATTTTAAATCATTTATTATTAAAATAAGGTAATTTATTGATCACTTTGTATATATTTATTAATTATGGTTATATACACAGTTTTCCATTTATTACTGTGCTACGCGTTAAAAAATTATTGATTGATTCTTCACGTAGATTTTAATAAATTATGTGAAATATTTCAATTTTGATATATATAAATAATATAATAATTATTATATATTCAATTGAATATCCTATTGTTGACATAAATGGATTAATAATTTCAATTGTTAACGTAGTCTCCAGATATATATATTTGAATAAAAATACAATAATTATAAAACCAATCCAATAATAAATATGTCCTTGTGGGTTGATAAGTACCGTCCAAAGACAATTTCAAAATTGTCACATAATGATCAATTAACAATGTTTTTAAACTCATTAACTGTTCAAGCTCGTGATTTACCACATTTATTAATATACGGTCCAAATGGTAGTGGTAAAAAAACTAGATGTATGGCTCTATTAGAATCTATCTTTGGACCTGGTGTTTACAGATTGAAAATTGATGTTAGACAATTCGTTACACCATCAAATAGAAAATTAGAATTAAATGTTGTAAGTTCACCATATCATTTAGAAATCACTCCAAGTGATATGGGTAATAATGATAGAATTGTCATTCAAGAGTTATTAAAAGAAGTTGCACAAATGGAACAAGTTGATTTCCAAGATTCAAAAGATGGTTTAGCTCATAGATATAAGTGTGTGATAATTAATGAAGCTGATTCTTTAACAAGAGATGCTCAAGCAGCTTTAAGACGTACAATGGAAAAATATTCTAAAAATATTAGATTAATTATGATTTGTGATTCTATGTCTTCGATTATTTCCCCAATTAAATCTCGTTGTTTAATGATCCGTTCATCTTCACCAACTGATGAAGAAACTACTAATATACTGAAAGAAATTGCAAATAAAGAAAATGTCAATGTACTATCTGATGATATTTTACAAAGAATTGCCCTCGAAGCTAATGGAAATTTAAGAGTGGCTATATTAATGTTAGAATCAATGGCACTAACAAATGAATTAACTTTAAAAACAAATTCAGTAATAATAAAACCTGACTGGTTAGTTGTTATATTAAAATTAGCTAACAAGATTCAAAAAGAAAGATCAGTGGCATGTTTAGTTGAATGCCGTGCAGTTTTATACGATTTATTAGCACATTGTATTCCAGCAAAGGTAATCTTAGAAAATTTAACATTCGCATTATTGAAACAATCAGGTAACTCAAAATCCGCTAAAGCTGATATTATAGATATAGCAAGTATATTTGACGAAAGATTATCATTAGGTAATAAAGCTATATTCCACTTAGAAGGTTTTATCGCAAAAGTGATGGTTGCATTAGATAAATCATAAAATTTTGACAATTAAATAATATTTAGAATAAGTACATATTATATAAAAAAAATAATGAATTACTAAAATATCTATTAATAGTAAATTCGGATTTATTTAAGAATAATTAAGTTTATTTAGTTTGAATGTATGTATAAACATTATTTACATGTAATTTGAGAATGTTTAAAACTTCCCTATGGTTTTTTTTTTATATATTTTGATAGTTATTCAACGACCTCTGAATAATCTATATTGTGGTTCTTTTGATCTCAATACATTTAAATATTTTTTAGTTGGGTTTTTCTTTAATTCATCAAAATAATTAATAGACTTTTCTTTTTTAACAATTTCGGCATTTGTTGTCAAAGTATTCAAAGAAACTCTAATGGCTGAAGACTTTGTAACGAATTCATAAACACCAGGTAATTTATCACCTGCTTTTCTGAATGCTTCTCTTGCTACCTTTTCATGAAGATTATCACCTGCCATTTCAAAAATAATTTTACCTGTTGGTACACGGACCATCCAATGATCAAAAGCACCTTTACCTTTACCCATTCTTGTTTCATTACCTTTTATACAAACAGCAATATTAGTAGATAATCTTCTCCAAAGTTGACCATTAGTCAATGGTCTAACGTATCTCATAATAGCATTATCAGCCTCCTTAAGTTGTTGAGCTGTCAATCTAACACCTTCAGTTTTTAATCTCATAGCATATTTACCGAATTGTATTTTAGAACCTTTTGTAGATCCACCAATACGAACTGGAACACGGCCTTTTTGTTTCTTCTTTTGATCTTTAAATCTTGGTGCATATTCATGAGTATAACGTTTAGCCATAAAATTTAAACCAATTGGTATAGTAGTGGCTTGGTATGAAAGTGAAAATTTGGTCAGTAGACCAAGTCCACAGATAGTAGTTTTATTAAAATGTGGCATTTTTTCCAAAAGAATGAAGTGATACTTTTAGAATAAAATGAGCAATTCTAACTGATATGTATACCCTGTTACTAATTATTTAATAATGTAATTGGATAACTTTTATAAATGAAAGTAAAATTTCATATTGCCATGTATATATATATATACAATCCCCAATTTAATTAATTTTTCATTATAGTCAAAATTTTGAAAATTTATGAAATTTCAAAAAAATTGAGAAGTGTAAAGGGAAATAAGTAAGAAGTATAAAAGAAAGTAAACACTTATTGCTTTAAGAGATTATAAATTTGATTGACTAAAGTTGCATACAAAATTTTTATCTAGAATTAACCAATTATTATATATTTATGAAATTTATGAACCGATTATATAAATCTGAAATATCAATTGAAGAACATGAGAAGAAAGTTCTTTACCGACACTATAATGGATGGTTAAGGTATATTGTCACAACTATCCTTATTCTTATCTCTTGTTACGTAAAAGATACCCATAAAAAAGTTAATACCAGATAATTATGGTTTTGAAATGGAAACACAACGATGCATGATAGCTACGTTATCATTAATATATTAATTTATTTATCATATTTTATAGTGCACTTTACCCGGGTACTACAGGGTTTTAACATAATTTTTAATTTTAAATTAATATTCGCAATTGAATCTGAACAAAGATACAAGGTACTTCTTAAATTTATTGATATTAAAACTGCTATTTGCTATATCAAATAATTAATAATAATTGCTACATTATTTTACGTAATCCTATTTCTTTTAGAGATTATACGAATAAAGTAAAAACACTGAAGAATCGTCCAAAACAATATAAACAAACCTTCTATAATCAGTTTATATTTACATGATGGTATTAACAAAGTTTGTTACTTCGAATGTTGGCAAATTCAATGTGAGAGCTATTACAAGTTCTGCAATTGCTTTAAAAGAGTTTTCTAATGATACTCTTATAGTTAATAAAAAAGAGTATAATATTGATAAAGATTGGACAAATGTAACCCCTTCGATTTTGAATTTAACATCTCGTTCTTTATTTTTAAATGATAACCATCCAATTGGCATATTAAGGGATATGGTTGAAAAAAAATTAAATAGCATTGACAATGTTTATTCAATTAGCAATTATTTTAAACCGGTAGTTTCCAAATTTGATAATTTTGATTCGTTAGGCTTCCCAGATGACCATCCAGGTAGATCGAAATCTGATACTTATTATATTAATAAAGACTTCCTATTACGTACTCATACTTCTGCTCATGAAATGACTTGTTTTCAACAATTAAGAAAAGATGAAACAAGTAAGAAATCAGGTTTTTTAATATCTGCCGATGTCTACAGAAGAGATGAAATCGATCGTACACATTATCCTGTATTCCATCAAATGGAAGGTGCTAGAATTTGGGAACGTGATACGAGTGATTTTAATGATGGTAAATCTGAACCAAGTCATATTATTAAATTGAGAAAAGATATCAAAGAATTAGAAAAGCAATTAGAAAAAGAAGAAATTAAAATTATTGTTGATGATGATACTTCATTAGATGGTAACCCAAAACAAGAATATATGACTGAGTTAGAGGTTGATCTTTGCCAACAACATTTAAAAAGATCTGTTGAATTAGTAGTTGCAGATGTTTTCAATAAGAAAATAGATAGCATGTTGAAATCCAAAACAAATAAGAACGACATTGTAAAAGAACTGAAGGTGCGTTGGATCAAAGCTTATTTTCCATGGACTGCACCATCATGGGAGATTGAAGTATGGTGGCAAGGTGATTGGTTAGAAATCTGTGGCTGTGGATTAGTACGTCAAGAAGTTTTAGTAAAATCTGGTTATACAAAAGATACGGCAATTGGATGGGCTTTTGGTTTAGGACTTGATAGAATAGCAATGCTTTTATTTGAAGTTCCTGATATCAGATTATTTTGGACTTTAGATGAGAGATTTCACAAACAATTTAAAAAAGGTGAAATTACTCCATTCTTTCCATACTCTAAATATCCAGGAACTGTAAGAGATGTTGCATTCTGGTTACCTGATAGCGCTTCAGAAGAACCTGTCCATGAAAATGATATTATGGAAATAGTTAGAAATGTAGCTGGTGATTTAGTCGAATCAGTAAAATTAATCGATGAATTTAAAAATGCTAAGACAGGTAGAATATCCCAATGTTATAGAATAAACTATCAATCTATGGATAGAAATATAACAAATGAAGAAATCAATGAATTCCAAGATCTTGTACGCAAGGAATTGACAAAAAAGCATAACTTTGAGTTAAGATAATACTTAAATGCTTCTACTGAAGATTGTTTTGATAACCTACCATATTTTAAGCTATTATATATTCAAAAACAACAACAGCAATTTAAATACAATTATAAAATACACTTATTCATGTAAATAAAACAAAATAAAACTAAAACCTAAATATAGTTTTAAAATTATATACGTCTTTTTCTATTATTAATCACCATTAGTAATTTTAATTAATTCAAAGGTGAAATTTCGATTTTAAAAATTCAGCAAGCGGTATATGATAATGAACTTAAAATAAAGTATAAAATGAATATAAAACTCTATTTAAACTTACTTGTACGACAAACCTAATAATTTTATACCCATCTTAACTAATAGATAAGATTTCATTTTATTTTCCTATATCACTAAATTATTTGCATATTGATAGGATTTTTAAGGACGTTGCAAACCGATATTATTACTTTCAAATTTTAGAATTGATCGATTTATAATGTCTTCTAATAAGATAGCAATTTTGTATGGTTCCGAATCAGGAAACGCAACTGATTATGCTTCAATATTATCATATCATCTAAATAGGCTTCATTTCGCTCATACTTTATCAAGTTTAGGTGATTATAATGCTTCTGATATTTTAAAATGTAAATACATGTTTATCATATGTTCGACAACTGGTCAAGGTGAGTTGCCAAGAAATGTTCATGAAGCGTCAACAGGTTCTGAAAGAAATAATACCCTTTGGTCTGTACTTAAAAAGAAGAATTTACCTTCAGATCTGCTGGATCATTTAAATGTTTCCTTTTTGGGATTGGGTGACTCATCGTATCCAAAATTTAATTATGCTATTAGAAAACTTCATCAAAGAATGGTAGTCCAACTAGGTGCAAAAGAAATTTTTGAAAGATTAGAAGCTGACGAAGTATCTATGGCTGGTAGTAATAAGGATACAGGTCTAGGGGTCGAATCTGTGTATTTCGAATTCCAAAAGAGAGTACTAAACACATTGACCGACAAGTTTCCTAATAGAAGATGTAATGGTGAATTAATAAAACGTGTAGCACTTAGTGATGAAATATATCTAGAACCATATTCCACATTGGAGTTAAAGTCCAAAGAAGAAGATCTTGATTTGCATGTTTCAGTACCGAATTTTATCGGTGACGATTCTATATCTCAAGGTAAAGTATCTCAAAATTCTAGAATTACAGAGAAGGAACATTTTCAAGATGTTCGTGAATTGATTATAGAACAAAATTCCGAATTAGAATACTATCCTGGTGACACTGCTGCAATCTATCCATATAATACAGATGAGGACGTCCAGAAAATGTTAGATATTCAACCTCAATGGTTAGAAATTGCAGACAAAAAGTTAAAATTTACCAATGGCATGCCACTAAATTTGAATAATGGTGGTTGTATATCTGATCTAACTCTTAGAAATTTATTGAAATATCATTGTGATTTCAAAAGTATTCCTAAAACAAGT
Source organism: Tetrapisispora taiwanensis (nom. inval.) (assembly GCA_030573835.1). Lineage (NCBI taxonomy): Eukaryota > Fungi > Ascomycota > Saccharomycetes > Saccharomycetales > Saccharomycetaceae > Tetrapisispora > Tetrapisispora taiwanensis (nom. inval.). The sequence goes on along the minus strand of JAJMDZ010000074.1, from coordinate 37,441 downwards.
TTCTTCTTAAAAATATGGACATTTGCAACTGATGTTACCAGGATGGAAAGAGGTCAAGAACAATTAGATCAACAGAGGGAGAAATTAAAGGAATTTGCTTATGATGAAGATATGCAAGAACTTTACAACTACTGTAATAGGCCAAGAAGATCCATTTTAGAAGTTTTAGACGATTTCCTTTCTATAAGATTACCTTGGAAATCCCTTCTAGACTATATGCCTATTATTAAACCTAGACAATTTTCTATTTCAAGTGCCCAAAAAGATAAAAACCTGAAATTAACTGTTGCTATAGTCAAATATAAAACAATTTTAAGAAAGATCAGAAAAGGTATCTGCACAGAATACATTTCTAACTTGAATGTGGAAGATCATGTCCGTTATAAGATAATTAGGAACAATCTGCAAATAAACAAAGCCTTACAAGTTAAATCTGATATTCCATGTTTATTGGTTAGCCCAGGTGTTGGTATTGCGCCAATGATGTCCTTAATAAGATCAAATATTTGTCAAAATGTTTACCTATTTTTTGGTAATAGATATAAAGATTACGATTACTTATATCAAAAAGAATTAGAAACATATGCTGATGATGGTAAAATAAATTTATTCACTTGCTTTTCTAGAGACAGAGTAAATTCACCGGAACTAAAATATGTCCAAGATATTCTTTGGGAGAAAAAAGAAATGATTTCAAAACTTATTGTAGAGAACAATGCTATAGTTTACTTATGTGGTTCAACAGGTAAAATGCCAATTCAAGTTAGAATCACAATTGTTGAAATTTTAAAGAAATCAAGTTTTTTCAAAGATGATAAAGAAGCAGAAACATATTTGAAAGATATGGAAAAAAATGATAGATATTTCCAAGAGACATGGTAATAGATATGGTACAATTTAATTTTTAATATTAAATACTGAATAAATATTTTTTGCATTTTATTTTATTTTTATAATTTTGATATTATTAGAATATTATACAGTATATTTAATATTGAATTAAAGTTAATTAATTATACATATTAAATTAATCTAATTTATGATTATGTTTTTAAGTTTATTTATATTACTTTTTTATTGATTTATTTTTATTTTATTGATTTTATTTTATCTATTCTTCTTCGTTAAACTTTGGAGCTAAGAAGAATTGTAAGAAACCACTCTTTAAATCGAATTGGAAAAGAGCTGGAGCTTCACTTGATAATCTAATACCAACAGAATCAGATAAAGAAGAACCTTTAATTATATCTAATAAATATTTAGCACCGAAAGTTAAATCGACTGGTTGATCCATTTCTAATTTAATACTTTCTTCTGGTTTATCCATATTAACAAAAGGTTTCAATATCACAGAACCTGAACCAATATCACCATCAGCTACAAATTTAATAGTTTCTTTTGTAATCATAATATTTAAAGAGTCACTTAATTGAGACAAATCTCTAACGATTTTGCTGAATTCAACAGATGGCATTAAAATATTTGAATCATATTGTAATTCTTCAATCTTTAAGAAATCAGCATCAATTTCCATCAATTTTAATGAATACTCAGCGATTCTATCTTTTTTAGTATCTTCGAATAATAATAAAACGGTATCTGGATTTTCATCAGCAATTAAAGTTAAAGTATCAGTATTATTACCACATCTTAAAATTTTTGATAAAGAAGTTAAATCCATACCTAAAGTGATTGGATGATCACATCTATATTCTTGGAAAGCTTCAGAACCAATTTCTAAAGAGACTAATAAGACTCTTGAGTCGTCAACAGCTTGAGCAATAATCCCTTTTGGAGTACATTGAAAGTTGACTAATTGAACACAATCTTTAAAACCATCAATAATTCTTTTGAATAAACTAGCTTCTTCAAATTTAGCTTCTAACATTTTGTTTTATTTTTTATTTGCCTTATATGTTTGTTTTATTAACGTTTACAAAACAAATAAACAGTTCAAGAATCCAATATAATATTTTTTAAAAACATGGATGTAAATTTATAGTAAATTAGAATATAGAAAAAATATATAAATATATAAATATATATATCAACTTTACTTATATATATAATAGAAAAAAACAACTGATATTAGTGAAAAAAAAAAAAAAAGAAAAACGCCAAAGTATATTTCGTGTTCTTCAATAAAAATATATATTTAATTGATTTTACGCGTTCTTCATTACAACAAGTGAATATAATTAACATTCTCCACAACCTAAAAAAAAAAAGAAAGGACACTTACATAGATTTATAGAGCCCAAAAAATTAATAATAATAATACATTTATTGATTTAAAGTGTAAATTATAAAAGCAATTGTTACAAAATATATATAAAAAAAATAATTCCAATAGAGAACGTAAATTAAAAGGGATTGATATAGTATAAAAAACAAATCTTATTTTCTTAGAATTAAATTTATTAATTAATAACATTAAAATCAAAAAAAAATATAGATAGTATATCAACAACAAATTTAATCATTCTCTCTTAGGCACTATTTTTTATTTTTTTTTTTAAAATAAAAGATAAAAAAACAACATTTAATTAATATAATTATAAAATATAATCAATATAATTAAGCTTTAGTAGCATTATATAATTCTTTTTCAGATTCATATCTTTTTTTATCAGCGTCAGCTTTAGCTTCAAAAGGAGCCTTATCATCATCGTTCAAAGCTCTCCATTTTTCACCTAAAATTCTACCAATTTGACCGAAAGAAACATCTGGATTTTCAGCTCTAACGATATCTCTTGTTTCATTAGCGAAAAACATGTAAGCGGACATAGCTCTCTTTGGAGCATTTGGATCCTTCTTTCTTCTGTGTGATCTTTTCTTAGTTTCTCTTGGACCAGCCATTGTTTAATTAATTGTTGGTTTAATGTTTTTCTTTAAATGAAATTAAAAAGTAATAATAATAATCAATTCAAAAATATACACTAGATAAGCATAAATGTATATATATAAATATAAATATAAATATAAATATAAATATAAATATAAATATAAATATAAATAAAAATAGTATGGTAAATAAATACGAAAAAAAAAGAGACCACTATACAATAAAAATTAATTAAGGCATGAAAAAAGAAAGTAATATTTACTATAATAAAAAATAATAAAACAATACAAAAAATTACCACTATATATATAGTTATTATATTATGTGTGATAATAATTTCGAAAAAAAACGAAACGAAAAAACAAAACAAAAACAAAATTAATTATGGGAATTTCTAATTATGATCAATTTTCTTACATAGAGTATACTGTTATTATTAAAAGAAATAAACAAGTAAATTATTATGATAGTTTACTTAGAATATAGAGTATAGTAATATTTTCACGGGTTAAAAAAAATAATATTATGGTAATTATGGTTAATAGTAATTTATTTATTTTTGTAATGAGAACACATAATACAATATTACACTATTATTATTATTATTATAATAATACTGGTTATTGAACCATAATTAACTTTTTATGTTTTTTTATGTTTTTTATTTGTGTTTGTGTGTGATTTCCTATTTAGTACATACTCTTATTTGATTTCCTCTCTTGGGTTTTCTTATGAGCTTATTATGTGAAACGTTGTTATTCTTATGGTGTCCGTTAACAATGATGTTGTAAAAATGATGAATTAAGAGGGTGAATGTGCGGGTAAGGGTTATGCCGTGGGATTTAGTTGAATAAAGTACGATAATATATAGAGAATGTTAAAGAATGTTGATATTAAACCTATGAGTGTATATGTATATATAAATATATAAATATAAATATATATATATATGGGTTTAATCTTCTTCTGGTTCTTCTTCTTCTTCTTCTTCATCTCCATTTTCAATGGTATTGTTCGTGGTAATACGTATTAAACCTCTCTTTGCATCTCTTAATAATGTCGGGATTAATATACCTTCTTCTTGTATACCACTAATTTCTTTACTCCAACTAAATATACGTTCTTTAATTCTATTAGCTTTAATTAAATAATTTCTAATCTTAGATAAGTTTCTAATGAATTCTTGATTTCTTTGTAATGCAATTTGGGATAATTGTCTTGCTGTTTCTAATTCTTCATTGATTTTATCAATATTTTCATCGGAATTTTTAAATTCTTTAATTAAATTTGTTAATGAATTAAATGTAATTAAATCATTATCATTACTTTTCTTTAAATCTTGATTTTCTTCATCATATTTTGTTAATACATTAATATTAGGTATAGCAAAAAATGGATCTTCATCTAAATTATTTTCTTCTTTTGTATCTTCATTTTCAATTTTATTTAATTCATTAATTTTATTATTTTCTTCTTCTTCATCTTCATTTATTGTAGTATTATTGGCAGTTGTATTCTCATTGTCATTCTCATTATCACTCTCTTCAAGTATTAGTTTATGATCATAATCTTTTAAATTTAAATTACATTCATGTAATGGATCAACTAAATTGCCTAATAACACTTCTAACAATTTAGTATAATTATTAACAGAATATTGTTCTTTCTCTACCATTAATATGGTTTGTAGTGCTAATTTTTTAAGAACTTTAGATTTATATACATGGGAAATTGAATCTTTTGTTGATATGTCATTTAATGATGATATAGGACTTAATATCTTATTTATATCAACTAATTTATTTAAATTACATTCATCATCATCTTCTTCTTCATCTTCATCGGGATTTTGTTTCTTTATATTTGAATCAACATTAAATCTCATTCTTTTTCTTTGTAATAAATTATGTTCAGAACCATTATAAAAAATACACTCTTCATCAATTGGTTTTGTATTATTAATATTCGTTCTTGTAACAAATTCACTTTTTTGTAATAGTTTATTACCTCTATTACTTGTTATACCATTTGTATCTGGATATATTATTTTACCATCAAGAGATCTTTTTAAAATCGGATAATTACCACATTTTTCTCTTATAAGTTTTTGTGAGAATTTCTTAATAAATAACTGTTCATCTGCTATTTCAGAAGTCATTTGATCTTGTATTATTTCTTTATTCATATTTTAAATTTTATATTAAGGTAATCAATTAAGTTGAAGTCTTCAAACTCTTATCGTTATCTTCTCTTTATTCAACTCGAAAACTTAATTAAAAAACACTTTATTATATGTATAACTATTCTATTAATGAATCAAAATCGAAGATCAATTGATATTAATAATTGCAATAAATATATAAAACTATAAAAAATAAGTTTAATAAAAGTATTTGATTTAAATTTTTTATTTTATTTTTTTTTTATTTCAATAATTTTGTATATATTTTTTTTAAATTTTTATTTTCACAGCTTAAAATATTAGTTATGTTTAATAATGGTAGAAGTAATAAGCGATGACTATAAGAATAAACAGTATTGTATTACATAAGTTATCAATAGATAAGGATGTTGATTTATTATATATATATGTTAATTGAATGTTTAACTTCAATGTATAAGTGACTTATAATATAATCGTTACAAGATTGTGATACTTCTTATCGTATATAACTAATTGATTAATTTCCTTTAAAAAACATAATTGAATCTATAATCTACCTTTCATGTAAGTTTAATAAAAACTATGTTTTGAAACGTGTGGTTGTTCCACTAAAATTGGGTATTACACATATTAGATCATTAAGTGATTTCTAATTAATATTGTTGCAATTAATTAGAAGTACTCCTCAATTCTTCAAAACTAAATTTCATGTGGCCTGCTTCTGTATACGAATCAAAGACCAAATTTGCGTCACAAAAATTATTAGATTTTAATTGTAAAAGATGTTCAATCATATTAACATCTGCGATATCAAAGCAACAATATATAAATACCAATATAATAGTGAATAAATAATCATTATATCATTTTCTTTTTAATTTACTATAGTGTATTAGTTAATATTATAAGAGCAACTTTTTGACTAATGGAGAATGAATCATATATCGAATGAAAGAAATAATTATTTGAATAATTATTTTTATAAGACTAAATTAGAACTTCCACTTCATAACGAGGATTTAAAGAAAAATATTAAAAATATCGAAGTTCCAAGAGCACCAAGAACAATACATGAAAATTCCAAAATTAGTTTGCCTCAAAGATATGAAGTTGTTCAAGTGTTAGGTAAAGGTTCCTATGGTATAGTTTGTTCCATAAGAGATCTCCAAAATAATAACAAAAATTGTTTACTAGCTGTCAAAAAAATTAATAATATATTTTATAAAGAAATATTGCTTAAAAGAGCAATAAGGGAATTAAAATTTATTAAATATTTCAAAGGTCATAAAAACATAATTAGCTTAGTGAATGTAGACTTAGTCACAGAATCACCATATGACGGATTATATTGTTTTCAAGAATTAATTGATTATGATTTAGCAAAAGTAGTACATTCTTCGGTACAGTTAACAGAATTTCATATAAAATATTTCTTTTATCAAATATTATGTGGCTTAAAATATATACATTCTGCCGATGTAATACACAGAGATTTAAAACCAGGAAATATTTTATGTACATTGAATGGTACTCTAAAAATTTGTGATTTTGGCCTGGCAAGAGGTATCTCACAAAATGTAATTAATTCTGTTAACCAACAAAGTTCAAATAAGGATGAAACTCAAAGATATAATTTAGATATAACAAACTATGTTGCTACAAGATGGTACAGAGCCCCTGAATTAATTTTATCACATCAAACATACGATAAATCCATAGATATGTGGGCTTGTGGTTGTATCTTAGGTGAATTCTATGGCAGAAAACCAATTTTTATGGGCAAAGATGCAATGCATCAAATATTTGAAATAATTAAAGTACTTGGATCACCATCAAAAGAATTATTACAAAAATTTGGATCATCTAAATCATGGAGTATTTATAACTCAAACATGAGCAATTACAAACGTAAAAATTGGAAAGAAGTTTATCCACATGCAAGTCTTGACGGTGTCGACTTAATAGACAAATTAATAAGATGGGTGTCAATTGAAAGGTTAACCGTCGAAGAAGCATTAGACCATTCTTTTTTCAAAGATATAAGAAACAAAGATGATGAACCAACATGTCCATATGGGGAATTTAATTTTTCATATGAATATACATTAAAGACAATGGGTGAACTAAGGAAATATTTGGAAAATGAGGTACAAACATTTAAAGAAGAAAATAAATTATGTTATAATAAGATTTATTCTGAGACACAAATTACAATTTAGATAGTGATATAGATATAATAATTCATTTAGACACTTCATAGAACAATAGACAGTAATTAAAATTTAAATATATATACAAGTTAATAAAAATATAATTATAATAATTCTTTAGAATGAATCAACTAAATGACTATTATAAACGGATAGAGTAATTAAATAACATCAAACTCGATGACTTTGTCGTTTTTGTTTCATTAGAATTTCTCGTCTTAGAGAGTTATAGATATAGTGTGGGCGTTGCGGGTAATGTTTTTGAATTGAATTTTAGAAAAATTAAAGGTTTTCCTATCAACTTTTCAATAAATTATTTTGATAATTTCAGTAATTATTTTATTCGTTATCTTATGTAATAATTAATATTCAGGTCATTGTCTCTTATAAAAAATATCTAATAAATTGATTGATTTTCATATTAATATCTACCTTTTTGGAATTAATTTTAAATTTATTCTGTTATAACGCCTTACAGTGCTAACTGTTATAATATTACATATTTTATTTGAACGAGATCAAGATTTGAGAAAACACAAATAGAAAATACACTAAGTTCCAATTTAATTTTTAGAATTGACATTTCAATATATTCAAATATAATTATTTGATTAGATATATTATACCAGGATATACTAGAGTTCAATAAAATACAAAAATTTACCATTTTATAATTCAAAAATAATTTCAGGAGATGAATAATCTGGCAGCACCAAAACAAGGTAGACGTAGAGCGCTATCGATTAATACATATGATGAAGACCAAAAATCATCAATGTCTAGCTCTTTAGATCAATTGGAAGCTGATCTAGCTTTAATTCAATCTAATTGGAATAGAATTATTACTGATGATGCAAACCCGTTAGAATTGGCTTTGAAATTTTTAGATGATACGTCTGTTGGTTTAGGACATTATTTTGGAGATTTTAATGAATTAAAACAAAAAATTGGTTATGATTTACAGATTGCAGTTAATGAACATTATCAAGTTTTTAATAATAATATTGCATCTTATTCAGTTGCTGTTAATTCTATTGCAAAAGCTGAACACAACATTGAAAATATCGAAAATTCGGTTAAAGAAGCAAACAATAAAATTAATCAAGATAAAGGTACTTTAAAAGAATTAAATGATTCTACTATGTCACATACAAAAATGATAGAAACAATTTCTGCAATAGAAGAAATTATAACTTTACCTGAAAAAATGGATGATTGTATTAGAAAAGAAGAATATAGAGAAGCTCAAATTTTATTAAAACGTGCTATTTATCTATCATCTACACATAACTTATGGGAGATTCATTCTTTGGCACCAATAAAACAACAAATTGATTTAGCTGAACATAATTTGTTTAATAATATAATGGATGAATTACATGATATTATTTATTCAAGAAAAAATACATCTGATTTTGATAATGAAATCCTTAAGAATATTACAACTTCAAAAACTGATTTTTCGAGCACAGAAAATTATTTGTATACCATTTTAAGCATTGATATCGATCAGCAATCAGAGAATATGAATACAAAACTTAAAGATTTCTTAGAAAATATTACCAAGTTAAAATCAAACAAATCATGTTCTGTTTATATAGAAGAATCGACAGAATATGACAAAATTTTCAATTTATTAGTATTAATCAATTCTTTAGATAGATTGCCTTTGGCGTTAAGAATTTTAGTTGATAGAGCCAACAGGGAATTACACGAAATTATTTTGCAAAGTAGTGAGGAGATACGTACCAGACACCCTTCTTTATTAAAAGTCGGTGGTGCCCCTCTAGATGACGATTTTGGTATTTCTATGAGAAACCCAATTTCAATTATTATGCGTGAATGTTTTTGGAAAATTTTCGCAAAAATTCTTTTGGCTATACAAAGACACAGTGTTATTTATGAGTCTATTTCTACTTTTGAACATATCTTTAACATTAATATCTCCTATAGATTTGATGATATCTGGAAAAAATGTTTAATTGAAGTGAAATCTTTGCTAAATAAATACTTAATCGATAATTCCATTAACAAAAATGCAATTAGTCGTAGAAGAGGTGCTAGTACCACTAAAAATTTACAAAGCGAACAATTATTTAATTTACAGAACAATCTTCAAGATAATGCTATCGCTAAAAACCACGCTTCTGAACTAAAAACATTATTACAAGATATGTTTCCAGGCTTTTCAGTGCCTGGTGACATCAATTTATCATCTGTATATGTCGAAGAAGAATCATACGAAGAAGAAGAATCATTGATCCATCCAACAGTATTCAATATGAAATTAATACTGGAACCATTATTGCTGTTTATTCAATCCACAACGAATATTTTACCTGAGAATTTTTCTGACAGATCTAAATTATCCATGTCCTTTTTATCGGAATACATCAATAAAACATTTTTACCAAAATTCGAAAATACATTCTATCTAATATTTGATAAGAATGTCTTTTCTAACAACCCATATGCTTTTGGCCTTAATAGCGACAACTTAAATGTATTAAAATCTGTAATTGATTTCCACACAGTATTGTGCAACTCACTTATTGTCTTAAATACAACATATACTTATAGACCTAATGTCTGTTCAGTTATAATTGGAGTTTTAGAAAAATTTGAAAAGTATTATGAAAACTTATTCCAAGTTTTACTTGGTGTTACTAGTGAAAATTATACAAGAAAAATATTAGGTGTTTGGATGAATGATAAAGAATTGATGAAAACAGAATTTGAATATTTGAGTGGTAATGTTAAAATCGATAAAAACGAAGCTGAAAAGTTATTCAATCATTGTCTTCAGTTTTATTATAAAGGTCATGGTTTGAAGAAGGATGATTCATTCAACAACATTGATTTAGACATTGTTCTGCATTTTTACAATTCTTTAGATTGGTCTCTTAAATGGTTGAATCAAATTAGAAAAACTGTGGATTCATCAGGAGCTCATTTAGACGAAAAAAAGAATGCTAATGAAGTTAGAGCATCGTGGTCATTATTCGATTCATCGGAATTGTCACAAGTTGTTAAAACATCCAAGTTACAATTATCCATGAACTCAGATACTGTTAAAAAATTTGATTTCATCGTCCAAAAAATCGAAATGTTGAAATTACGTATATTGACATCATTGAGATTTGATTTGAGAGCTAGAGTAATATTTAATATTGGTAGAATGTTTAGAAACAATAATAATTGGAGTCCAGATGTTGGTAGTACCGAATTAGATTCTAGTATTGGTAACTTAATATCTGATATTAGAATGCATGAAAATAGATTAAAATCTAATTTAGACACCAAAGCAAGAGATCAAGTCGTGTCTGGTATTGATAGCATCATCAATTATGCATTTATATCTGGTGCCACTTCAATTAAATTAATAAACTCAAATGGTATTAAGAAAATTAATAGAAACATTACTTATTTACAAAATGTTTGTAGAAATGTTATTGAAGATTCGAGCTCAATTAGTATGTCAAATTCGTTAAATTTTTACTCTGCTTGTGAATTATCTGAACAACAATTTTTCAAAAAGATTGAAGATAATGAATTTGATTACTTAAATAAAAGCGATTTAAAGAATGTGCTAAGATTAATATATGGTGAAAGTGCTTCACCACCAACTAGAAATCAAAAACAAATAAAATCACATATTAGAGTCGCATCTTCTTCTGGAAATAAGAGATATAATGAAGCAATTCAAAAGATCAATACGTTACCATTACAATGATGGAATACTAACATGTTAAATATTTTGATAGAAAATAAATAAATAAATATATTAAATAAATGCGTACTTATATACATTATTCATGTTAATAAAATCTAATGATATTGTAAGATTTTTTTAATATCAATGATTAGTAAATGGAGGTTTAAAATATTAATTGTAATATTGAGTAATCAAGACGTCTTATTTTACAGCGCGGCTAGTTATATAAAAAAAGATAAAATGATTTAAACTCATCAACACTATTTATTTTTATTTAAATTATATGAATTCTTAAGTTGAGATTCATTTCAGTACCATTAACTGTTTTAACGGTAAAGTATAAATAGACAATTTCAACAAAATATTAGTTTTACATAAGTAAAACGAACACCTTTAATGTTGGATGCTTCTATTGAAATCATCGATGTCGATGAGGACATCGATTGTGTTGAATTGGATAGCACTAAAAATAATATTTCTGATAATATAATTGCATCTTATAATGCCACACAACAAAAGAGCAAAGGAGAAAATGAAGCAATTTTGGAATTGGATAGTTCAGTCATAATTACTGAAAAAAAATCATTTGAAATTGATGTTCCTTTTTTTGAAGATGATTTAAATAAGACTAAATCATCACAAAATACAAATAAAAATAAGGTTAATAATATTAGGAAAGAGAAACCACTTAATATATTAGATGGATTGATGGTGTCTAGTGACTCAATATCTACATCATTAGATGATAGTTTTAGAAATGGAAACCGAAGTAACAATAAAATATCTAGTTTAGCCGATCGCTGGAGAGTAGAACCTAAATCAATTAATGCAAAAATAATAAATAATGATTTAGAGGAGTACGTCGAACAATCAGTTGAATCAATTGAAGTATTAAATAGAAAATCTGAAGATATATTGAATACTTTTCCAATTTCATCTCCTCTGCGGCAGTCTCAATCTATCTACCATAGAACACAAACCGAGAGAGATGAGGTTCCTAATGATGATAATATAAAAGAAAAGAGGAAATTGTTTGTCCCACTTGATAATACAAGTATTGATGATGGTGTTGATATGGAATTTTCTAAAATTTTAAATACATCGACATCGAATCCTGTCCTTTCAACACCTATTAAGAATAAAACAGCATATAACATTGATTGTATCTCATTGACATCTCTTGGTGATGATATGGATTTAGAAAAAAATAACGGATCCATAAACAAATTTGATAAATTAAATATGGCTAATTATAATCAATTAAAGTATCATATTAGTCGAGGAAGAGATTTTAGCGTGGATGAATCTAAAACGATTATTGATAATAACATGACATCAAATAAAGAGCTATTTAGAAAGGTCAACCAAGGTTTTAGAAATAATTTAAATGCAAGATCATCTTTGATTATAGATATGTCACAAGAAATAATTGATAAATTAAAGGACAAAGTTCATGACTTTCAAACTCTAATTCACCCAAGCACTTTGCAGGCAAGTTATAATAGAAAAACAGAATTAATTAGATTTCTCAGGAGATCTGATAGTGAATACGATTTTAACAATGACATATATTATCCAGCAGCTTCAAAAATTATTGAAGAGAATATATATGTTCTCTATTATGATGCAATTGAATTTTTTAAGGAGTATAGTAGTAATAAAAAGAAGTTATTTCATGAAATAAAAGAATATATAAAGATGGGAAAACATATACTATTAACTCTATATGGGTTAAATAGTTTGAAAAAAAGTATTCAGAATATAGAAAACAATAATTATTTAAATAAAGTTCAAAACCAGTTAACTGGATCACCTTCGAAACAGACAAGAGGAAAGAAATTAAAAGAAATAGAAAATCTCCAAATGAGTTCCAAATCGATAGAGATGCGTTTGAGATATATAGACAGAACTTGGGGAATTAAGGTACACACAGTAAATTCACACATTGAATTTGCTAATTCTTTACCTAATCTCTTATCTTTGGTAGGAAAACAATATAATGACCCAGCCATTAAATATATGAAATATTCTTATATGAATGTAAGATCAGTAAATAATAGAAAAGATCTATTGACAAAAGTGATTCATCAAATTGGGAGGGTTCCTGAATTAAAGTCTGAACATATAACTAGGGTATACCCTAATTTCCAAAAATTGTTAAGTGATTTTAAAATTGGTCAACTTAAATCGGATAAAGATGGTAAGCATTTAATGACTGAAAAACTAGAAAGTACATTATATACACTTTTTACAAGCAAAAATCCTAATGATGTTATTTAAGGACATCAATTGTATTGAGTTATCATATTTAAATCTAAAATAGATAATTAGAGTATATACGTTATATTTAAATAAATTTAACAAATTTGACTACCTTTTTTGGCGTTTAATAAATTGCATTTTACAAAATGTACTGTTTTCAATAAAAATGAATTGTTAATAAATTTATTAATAAAATACCATTTATTTGATAATACTATATTACTAGAGCAATATCTATAAATGAGAAAAATTTAAATTATTTAATTTAATACATGCTTTACTGTTAGATAATCATCTTCGTTTAATCTATCCTTATACTCCTCTATCATCTTAAAACCTTCTGATAGTTCTGATAACTCAGATTCATTGAATGCTATCTTTGCTGAAATTAAATGACCTAAGAAATTTAGAATTCTATCTATCAAATTTAAATCTGTTTCATGCTTTAAACAACCAATGGTTGATACAATAATGTCTTCTTTACGGAATAACTCAATTAATTCTTTATCAATAGTTACAGAAGTCAAGTATGCAGATAAAAGAGCAATAGCTCTCATCTTTAATTTTGGCTTAGAAGTAGCATTATTTAAAATTGGAGCAATAATATCTAAACCATTTGATTCAAAAAATAATTTTGAATTTTTTTCATTATTTCTTATCAAATTGGATAAAGCATATAATGCTTTTATTCTAACATTTAAGGGAGCAGAATTGCTTTCTGATGCTAAAGATATTAACTTAGTAATACCACCTTCATATTTAACAAAATTATCTTGAGCACTGACATTATTTTGTACTGCGGTACCTACTATAGATAAAGCAGCAGCTCTCATATCAGCATCTTCGTGGTCTAAGATATCAATTATTGGCTCCCACATTTTCATATTTTCAATATTATTAGCATTATCAATATTTTCAATTAACAATTCAAAATTATCAATGGCGACTAATTTATGCTCTAATTTGGCTTCTGGGTTAGCTATAACTTGTAAAGATTCTTTCATTAAAGTTGGATCATCTGGACCTGCACCACCAAAAAGCTGTTGTAGTAATCTTGGATCAGGTTGGCCTGCTCTAGCAATTGCATCTTTGTCACCTTGAGCATTAGCAATAGACCAATGTAATAATTTTTCCATTTTGTTATATTCTGTTTTTGTTCTATTATACGAATATATATACACTTTAATGTATTATGTACTTTTTCTGTTATTATATAAATTAATGAAACGACGATAAACCTTCTATATTTCAGAAGAGTTTATTAAATAATTAATACTGTTTATTGAAACTTGCAAACCTTTTATATATTATTAATTTAATTGCTATTACGGATTTCAAAATATCGATGAGCTTTCAAGGAAAAGTTCTGGAAGGCGCTAGAAAAAAATGAAGAAACAAGGAATTCCCATAATAACAATACAGTTAAGATAGTAGTAAAATTAAGTGATGAGCTTTAAATCAAAAGAATTAAACTATACTTTGGAGTATATCCAATTGATATTAAATCATTAAAATTTTAATTGACATATATTTTTAGCAGAGTTAAATAATAGTCTATTAGCAAACTTTAGATTGAACTACCTTTAGTTAGTTCTGAATAAATGCCATAAATTTTTTTGTTAGTTATAAAATTTAATAGTCAGTTTTTGGAATTTAGTATAAATAGTAATTATAGTGAATCATTTAAATGAAATGAGTAATCATAGCAATCAGAAGATAGACCCAATATTTGGCCAAACAAGAGCATTTGCATTAGATGATCCATTGATCAATCCAGATATTGTGAAATATTTAAATAATGTCAAAGAGGAAGCTATTATGTCGGTATTTGATGAATATTTAGAAAATAACAAAACAAATAATAACGTTAAACATACTGCTTCAATGTACGACGATGATGAAGATTTTTCTAAAATAAGGAATGTTGTATCGGAACAGTCCGTTATAAAAGCAGAAAGTGCAAATGTTGGTAGACAATCGTATATAAAAAAATATCCTGAGACTTTAATAAACTTTGAAAGAAATTCTCAAAATTGGACTAAATGGTTTAAAACATGCAAAAAAAAAATAATTGAATTGGGATATATTTTTGAAGGGTATGATGAAGTTACTATGAATTTGATTCTCTACTATTTAAAGAAATATTTAGAGGAAACAAAAGAGAAAAAAGGATTTGTATTGCATTTATTAAACATTTTAAAAGATACTTCAGAAAAAATTGAGGAAAATGAACAAATGAGCATAGATAATGAATGGTTGGAAACTACATATAATATATTAAAATCTAAAAGATTAAAAGGTTTAGATGATGTTAAATTAATAATTTCGCAAAGGCACTCATTCACTCCGATGGGATTTAAACAGTGGAGTAAATATATTAAAGAAAATGAACCATCACATTCTATCTTTGTTAATATAATAAACAATAAGAATATATGGGTATTAATACATTTCATGACCAATGAGTGGATAAAAATAATAAATACAAATAAGAATCCTAAATATGCCAATGAAATATCACAATGGTTATTATATATAATGTTACATTTACCTGAACACTTAACAGCAGAATATATTAGTGAACTAAGATCATTAGGGAAAAAATGCAGACAAATAATTATAAATAATACAATTGAAGTAAGAAAAGTCAAAGTTGATAGAATAGCTGTTCCTTTAACACAAGAATTGATAGACCTAAATAAGGAGCCCACCATTAGAGGAACACCAACAATAGTCGAACTAACATTATGCATTATTTCAGAGATATATGGTCAAAAAGATTTGACAAATTGGGAAGATATATAAAATATGGCCCAATGCATAAATTTTATCATAAATTAAATAGATTTATAAATAAACATTTTGATATAAATTGCAATTGTAATATTTTTAGTTTTAATATATTCTATTTTATTAATGTCATTAGTTTCTTTCAAAATATCATAATGGCAGTGTCATAATACTAACTAGTATATCTCATATCGAATGTCTTTCATGCTTTAATTTTTTTGATCTCAAGAAAAAAATACTCAAATTTTAATCGATGACTCCTGTTCAGATGAGAAATTGAATGAAAATTATAAATGTTATCAAAAACTGCCCAAGTTTTTAAATGAAATATATATATATATATATATATTAACTACTTGTTATCGTATATATTAACGATATTTTTTGGTTGTTTTCAATTGAGTTATTTATATAACTGATTTTAGAATAAGTAACGTTCCAACTTAAACGCTGATAGAGTCAATATTTGTTCCAATTTTCATATTAAATTATCAAGTTAAAAGAACCATTACAAATGTCAGGTGAAGATATTCCATTACAATTAGTCGATGACTTAGATTTAGCTCCTAAGAAGGATAGTTCTAGAGTCATTAAAGATTTACTAGCTGGTACAGCAGGTGGTATTTCACAGGTTTTAGTTGGACAACCATTTGATACTACTAAAGTTCGTTTACAAACTTCTACCACACCAACATCAGCAATGGAAGTTGTTAAAAATTTATTGAAAAACGAAGGTCCATCCGGCTTCTACAAAGGTACTTTAACTCCATTAATTGGTGTTGGTGCTTGTGTTTCTATCCAATTTGGTGTTAACGAAGCCATGAAAAGATATTTCCGCTCTGTTAACAACTCTAATTCTGACACTTTAAACTTATCTCAATATTATATGAGTGGTTTAGCTGGTGGTGTTATGAACGCCTTCTTAGCTTCTCCAATTGAACATGTTAGAATCCGTTTACAAACTCAAACTTCATCAGGTGCCAATGCTGAATTTAAAGGTCCAATAGATTGTATCAGAAAATTAAGAGCACAAGGTGGTTTAATGAGAGGTTTATCAGCTACTATGTTGAGAGAAAGTCATGGTTGTGGTACTTATTTTTTGGTATATGAAGCTTTAGTTGCTAGAGAAGTTACTAATATGAATGTTAAAAGAGTTGACATACCTGCTTGGAAACTATGTATGTTTGGTGCATTATCTGGTACAACTTTATGGATGATGGTTTATCCATTAGATGTTATTAAATCAGTTATTCAGACCGACAATATTAAAAACCCAAAGAATGGTAAAACTATTCGTAAAGTTGCCAAAAGTATTTATGGTAGAGGAGGTTTATCAGCTTTTTTCAAAGGTTTTGGTCCAACAATGTTAAGAGCTGCACCAGCTAATGGTGCTACTTTTGCTACTTTTGAATTATTTATGAGACTCATGGGTTGATTATTCTTTAATTCAATAAAAAGTAACATCCAAAACTATTATTGTAATATATTTTATAGATAGAAAACAGTATTCATTGTATAATTTGTATACTACACTTCTAAAAACATGCATGTAAAATTATTAATTAATTATTATTCAAATATATATTTGCTTGTTTTGATTTTTCGTAGAGTTCTATATCATACTATTCTATCTATTATGTATTTATATAAGCATCGTAATTAACTATTCAAGTCTTCTTAATAAATATTCAACTTCAACTTCCTTTGTGATAGGAATGACGATCTCTTTATAAATTTTAACTAAATATTCTGGTGTTATTCTTCTTTCACCTTCTTTATTTGTTGGATCAACACCATAAACCACAGCTTTTGTCGTTAATCTTTGTAAAATTTTTTCTTCAACTGCTGAATTAGTAATATTTTCCATAATTCCATCGACATCTTTTCTGTTGATTAAATCTGTGTATAATTCTACATTACCTTGGAATTTAGCTTCAGCAACGAACTTACCAAAATGAATTCTTCTGCTTAAACTTTGTAATAATTCAATATCTCTAGTAGCAACTGAACCAAAGTTTTCAGCTTGATCACCATCATATTTTGAAATTAATGGGACAATTTCATCAATATAAATTTGTTTTATCTTCTTGTTATAGTTGACTTCTGAAGCATATTTAGCTAAAATTTGTGGATATTCAATACTTGGTAAGATTGGCTTTAAAATTTTATCTGGGAAGAATGGAGTTTCATCTGGAGACTCAAATCTTCTCAATTGTGAATGTGCGATTTCTAACTGTAAAATAGCCCAATCTAAAAAGGAACCATCAAAATTAGGAATTGACAAATTTGAATGATTTGGATCATAAATTGAAGGGCACGTTGGGAAATGAGATCTTTCAATAAATTTGAAGATAATAGAATCTTCCATTTTAACTAATTCATCTCTGATGTTTTGTAAATTTAAAACAGTTTCCGGTTTTCTGAAATCCATTTTTTGAATTGAAGGTTTGATTAGGTTACTTTTATTTGGATACAAAATCAATTCATATTGTTAATGGAAATAAAAAATGAAAAACCATAATATAGGTACTAATATATATATAAACGTAAGGATGGTTCAAAACAGTCAATTGTTAATTGATAATTAAACAGTTCTTATTAAATTAATTGATGACTCTTCATGATCAATCACAGTTATCTCAAAATTTTTTAAAATTTTGATATTTTTTTTTGTAATTTCCTTTAAAAAAAAAGAGACCAATGACAGTAAAATTGAATATATGATGGTCAGTAATTATGAGATCTTGAATCAATTGTAGAATAAGATTTGTAGTCATATATTTTATTATATATAATCAATTATATTTAATTATAATTTAAATATATTTAATAAATTGAAAGAGAAAAGCTAAAAAAGAGAAGAAGCACACATTGTATGACCATAAGTAAGAATATTATTGAATTTTTTGAAAGTAGAAAAAACTTGTTGAATCAATGTATTATAACCCATTATTGTTTTGTTGATTTGGTTTTATTTAAATCTTTCAATATCTCATCATTATTTTTCATTTCATCTTCAAATTGTTGTTTAGTAAAATTCGATTTTTTATTTAAGAAATTATTATAAGTTCTAAACCATAAGAACCTTTTATACCTTGAATGTTTATCATCATTTAAACCATAATTTGTATAAGCACATATTAAATTTTCTTCAATCGACTCTTGTGACAATAATAAATTTTCATTTGTCAAAATCATTTCTAAATTATTTAAAAACGTCAAACCTTTCAAACAAACTAGTAAACCTAACATACAACTTAAAAAGGCCAATAAATTAAATTCTTGACTCGAATTATTATTAAAATTTGTAATGTCATTCGTATTATTCCATGAATTTGCATGTTGATAAGAAGTATAGGAATTATAGTTATAATTACTTTGATTATTTTTAATGACAATTAATTTATCATTATTTAGTAGTGAATAAGCATTTGAAATCAATTTAAATCTCTTTAACTTTTCATCATTTGTTAAAATTTTATTATCAATTGATTTTATTTGAAATTTACCATTATTATCAGGATGATATAACTTGACATAAAAATGATATTTTTCTTTTAATTTATTTTTATTAATTTCATTAATATTTGTTATATTAAATATTTGATAAGGATTGGGATCATTAATTGAAATTGGCCAATGTTTATCAACAATTATTTTATTATTTAAAGTTGAATAATTTAATTTAAATTTTAACTTTGAATTATTTATTTTATAATTTGATCTTAAGTAATTTTGAAATAATTGTGGAGATAAATTTGTATACGGCATCTCAACATACTTACATATATAAAACCACCTCAAATATATATTTATATGCTTTTTGTTAATAATTAGTAATGTATTATAATTATATATGGTAATATATGGAAATTATATTTAAATGTTTGTTGTATGTTTTATATTATTAAAAAGTTTAATTTTTCTTTTTTCCCTTTTTATTATATATATATAAGTTATTTAAAAAGAAAAAGGAAAAAAAAGTATACCTTTCTTAATACTTCAGATGATAAAATTTCAATGTTTTATTTATTTTTTTGTTTAAGTTTAATAGATTCTTCTTTTTTTGCCTTTGGTAATTTGATTTCAATAACAAAAAAATTGAATTGAAATCGAAATTGAGTATTTTTGGTTATAATTTATAAATCATTTAGATAATAAAGCAGCGAATTGTTGAATATTAATTTCACCAGAACCATCACTGACTTCTCTTAACATTTCATCAACTTCAGTATCGGTTAATTTTTCACCAATAGAAGTTAAGACATGTTTCAATTCAGCAGCAGAGATTAAACCGTCACCATTTTTATCGAATACTTTAAAAGCTTCTAATAATTCTTGTTCTGAATCATTTGATTTTAATTGTCTTGACATCAAAGCCAAGAATTCTGAGAATTCAATTTTATTATTACCATTAACATCAATTTCATTCATTAAATCAGCAACTTCGGCTTCACTTGGAGATAAACCTAAAGATCTCATAACAGTAGCTAATTCGCTGGAAGAAATAGAACCATTGTTATCTTTATCGAATAGAGCAAAAGCTTCCTTAAATTCGGCAATTTGTTCTTCTGTTAAATTTGAAGACATTGTATATTGTAGTAGTGTGGTATTGTATATATACAAATAGACTATACTAAAACATTATACTAATATATTATACTAATAAATACATATATACATCTTCTATATATTAGTTATAGTTATATATTTACTATTTTCTAAAATTTCTAGAAATCAAAATTTAATAAATTATGTTTCCCACATAATTAAAAAAAAATAAATAACAATAGTAATATTGAGCCCATACAATAAGAACAGTATTAGCCCGCGGTGTCGGGGTAACACTGCACAGCATTCAGTACAATAAATGCACCATACATAATGACACTATCACAAGACCATAACCACTGCAATAGAATGATCTCAAACATAACAACTAAGGTTCATTACAATATATATCATTATATATATAATGATATAATGTATTACAATGGTATATTACAATGGTATGTCACCATACTAATATAGTAACTTATCGTGTTTTTATTATGGGTATTCCCCTATGATCGTAGAATATGATATTACAGGGTGTGTGTTGTGGGTATTGGCATCTCGGCGGTTAATTATAAGCATGTTATATATACATATATATATATATGTATATATATATGTAGATGTAGTTGCAATGATGGATGCTATGGCAATGGGATATAAAAACAGTACCATATTGCTAGATTTCATCATCCTTTACATCATAATGTTCAATCAACTGATTAACATAGTTATTGAAATTTCCCTTCTCATTATAATTGATTTGTCTCTTGAATAATAATCCATTCAAACTATTCTCATATTCATAACACCAATACTTATAATACTCTTTCTCATACTTATTAATATACTTATGTTCCTTAATTAAATAGTTATTATCTGATTCATTTATATCTTCAATATCTTTATCCTTACCAATTGATCTTAAGATTTTATACGTTAAGTACGTATAAAATCTTGACATTAATCTTGTATTGTATCCACCTCCACCTAATAATATAAAATTCTTAATTTGTTTATTATCAATGAATTCTTTAATAATCTTGATAATACAATTTGTTAATCCAATTATTGTTAATTGCCATTCGTTATAATAGTCATTATTTAATCCATCTCCTCCACATAATATTATTATTGTTTCACTTCCATGTTTAATTATTAATGGAATAATCAATTTTATAATTAATGTCATCAAATTTTCGTTTGTTAATCCGTGTTTTAATGGTATATTAATTATATTATTATTAATATTGGATTTACCATTAGTCTTATTATTTAAATCTCCTGTACATGGATAAAATCCAATTTCAAATAAATGTAATGAAATAACTTGAATATCTTTTGAATATTTAAATGCATTCTCCACACCATCACCATGATGTAAATCAAAATCTATATAAGTTATTTTATGAGGTTTATCACTTTTTTGAATTCGTTTATTCTTACGTAATTCATTTATTAATATTACAATATCATTAATATAACAAAATCCATTAGCTTTGGATTTCATACCATGATGACGTCCACCATCCCAATTGATACCAATATTAATTTTATCATTAATTAAATATTTATTCAATCGTATCGTAGAATTTACAAGAGTATCCATGTACATTGGTAAAAATGGGAAAATTGGACAATCACCATTATTTAAATTATATTTTGTTTTCAAAAATTCATTAAATCCATCATCAACTAATTTATTATCAATCTTGATTCTCTTATTTCTAAATGATTCTTCTTCTGGCTCAGAATCGTTTTCATGTAATGATTCATATAATTCAAACAATTCAATTATTTTATTATTTTTTAAATCTTTGTTATCTTGATATTTTAATTTATTATATTTCTTATCAAATAATATATTCAAATAATCTATTGAATGATAACTACATTTTTTCTTAATATCAAACAATTCATTATCGAGGCCTTCAAATAATTTGTTCTCATCAATCACAGTATCAAATTCATCGATTAATCCATAAGCTTCTATTAAAGAATGTGTTAATTGAGATTTTTCATTATGATTACATGGTAACAAATCAATCACTTTAGATTGAAATTCAGATGTCGATATTATTAAATTAAATTTATCCTCCATATATAATCCATCCAATTGATTTTCTAATCATTATTATCAACTATGTCCACTCGATTAATACTTCACAAAACCAATAGATATATAAACTAATTTATTTTATTACCTTGTATCTCATCACTAATTAACCTTTTTTTTATATAATCACAGTCTATTTCACTATCCTTTGCAACGGGAAACTTTCATAAATTTTCAATTTTTCATAGTTATCTCTTTTTGTTTGCTATAATAATAACATTATTTTAATTTAATTGAAATTTGAAAATTTCAACTTTTAAAACATATTAATATTTCAATAAAAAAACAAATTAAATATTGCTTAAATTTATTCACACTTTCTCTTATAAAGTTCCTACATTGTTGAGTAATATTAAATTCAATTAATTGTATTAATATTTAACAATTCTGTTCGGCAGTTCAAAAATAAATACATAATATACATCTCCGAAAATGGTTACAGAAGATCTGTTTCTATCTAAATTGGATGAAATTATTGAATTGTTTCAACATTATAAACCAGGTAAGATTAATTTAGATAATATTACAAAATTATGTCAAACATTAGGTTTAGAATCATTCATTGATGATATAGATTCAAATATCTCAAGACTATCCACTGCATCAAAGATTATTGTTGTTGATATAGATTTCGATAAATCTTTAGGTAAAGTTACAGATGTAAAACTTGTCTTAGCTTCAAATTTTGATAATTTTAACTATTATACTGATAATTTAAATATAACTGAAGGTGAAAATAAGAGTGATTCACAGTTGGCAAACAATGAAAATTCAGAAAATAATATTTTATTAAATTCTTTGATAAAATATTCAGATTTAACGGAATTTTATCAAAATATAAAATATATTTACTTACTAGATACATATTCTTGCATTGACCTAGATCCACATCAGTCAAAATCAAATCCAAATACTAATGAAAATGGTAACTCAAATACAAATAATGCAAACAACAACAATATCAATAATAATGGCAGTAATAACATATCAGGTAATAATGATGGAAATTCAATAAATAGCTCGACTACGAATTCCATTAACGGTAACATTAATAGTAATAATAATAACAAATCAACTTTAACTCCAAATTCAAATTTAAATGTAAATGGAAACCAAGATTCAAATAATACTGCATCTCCTTCAGTTATCCAAACTTCAGAAAAGAATGATTGTAAATTAGATCTT
The DNA here is from genome assembly GCA_030573835.1 of Tetrapisispora taiwanensis (nom. inval.). NCBI lineage: Eukaryota > Fungi > Ascomycota > Saccharomycetes > Saccharomycetales > Saccharomycetaceae > Tetrapisispora > Tetrapisispora taiwanensis (nom. inval.). Next base: position 13,600 of record JAJMDZ010000074.1, on the reverse strand, counting down.
TTCAAATATTATACAGAATTGGCTGACTATATAAGAAATTATTTGAAGTTGGATGGTTCTGAATTTAAAATCGTTACCAATTTAAATGATATATTAGGTATTTATATTATACTAAATGATGATATTGAAAATCCAATAGCAAAAATTAATTTCGAAAAATCTAGTGATCCAAAACACCGTTTATTTGAATTTGTTTTCTCATCTGATAATGATAAATGGAGTAATGAAGATTTTGATAAATATACAACAGGTATTTCATTAGTATTGGTACTTCTAGATAATACAAATGGCAACACTAACAAATACAATAAAATATGGTTCCCAAAAGATTTAATACCTGAGGATATAATTTTAGAATCGATGAATGAAGATAATTTACAAGATGCTGTTGATTCTAATGAAAATAGTGTCCTTGATTTATTATTTAAAAATATACAAAATAATAATAATTTATCTAACAACGATTACATGATTTTTGATGGCAAATTTAGACTAGTTAATGATTTTACAACAAGTCTAGCCACTATATCAAAGTTTGATATAAGTAATGATTATTTAGATTTATTGCTTGAAATTTTGAATTGGATTAAATGGTCTAAGTATGTGTTAAGACCAATGTTTGAAGTAATAAATGAGGAAAATGAACAACCAAGAAATATATATGCTAATTTTAAAACAATAAATAGTGAAGGGTCGGATGATATACAAAATCTATCAATGCGACCAACGAAGCACTCTGGAAGAAGATCATCCACTTTAGCAAAGCGTCCGAGCATTATTGAAGCAACTATATTAAAGGAAGAAGGTTTGCAACAATTCAATTTATTAGAAATTATGGCAGAGCCCGTTATCGAGGAACAAAAAATGGATGGATTGACTAATAGTTCTGAGGATTTATCTATGCAAAACAGTGCAATTGTTGAATCTGATTCCAATAACCAAGATGATATTGAAATGGAAGATATCCAAGACACAAACGGTAACATTGATTCCCCAAGCGCAGATCATAAAAGGAAAGAAGAAAGGAAAATTATTAACATAATTATTAGTGAAGATCACCTCTCCATAGAAAATATAGCACAATGTAATCTATATGACGAAAGTGAAACATGGAAGACTTTCATTGAACAATTTAAACAGACGCTCTCTAAATAACGTCTGAATAGCATTAACGATGAATATATATCTATATAGTTTAAATTGTTAAAATTTGATTTTGACGAAATGAGTTTAGTTTGGTGAATTATGTAGATTTGTTTACTATTGTTTGATAGTTGGGAAAAACAGAAGTTGGGAACCAGCATATGGTTATTCTCCATTACTTTTTCTAAGGTTCGCTCGACCTAATTCATATATATTAAATAATATTCATTAATCGTATTGACAGCTGCTTTAAATTAGAAAAAGTAAATTTATTTATTTTTAAAAAAACATCAAATTATATATAAAGTCTTCTAAATTTTTGAAAATGATCGTAATGGTAGTTTATTTTAATGATTTTCTTTTTGTCATATTCATATTGCTTATATCGAATTTTCTTTTAAAATTGTTGTAATAGTTCGAACTATTTGAGTTGTTGTTACCGGTTCTAAGTTAGTAAATAAAAATTTGATCTTCTTTATATTAAATAATCTTAAATTGTAAATAACAATATGTAACTCAATTGTGCTTCAGATCTTGAGTTTAAGAAATACAACTGCTAGTTATACTTTTAGTTTCTATAACTCTTTCATATTTCTGTATGTGTGATGGTTTCTGTGTAACAGGTCTTAACTGTGGACAAATGTTTATAATTGAAATTTTAATCAATGTTTTAATCTAACTGTCATGTGTTGTTAACCTAATGTTTTTACATCGAGTCAGGGTATTTTATTTAAATCTACTTTCAGGTAATTAATGACGCTTCCATAATATTACATTGAAATGTAATATTATTTCCTTAAGAAATGCTTGCGTAAGTAGAAATAAAATGTAACCATCTGAATTAGGTAAAACCCTCAACCCAGAAATAAATGACTCATAGATCTGCGACAAAGGGGGTTAGGTTTAATAGTAACCGAAATTAATTAATATATAAACAGTAGGTTATCAGCAACAAAGAAAGATGACCGATTAAATAATATATAGAAGATATAGGATATATAAATATAAGATAAAAATATATCGTTGTTAAGATTAACAGCTAGTTATAAACCTACACTAACTGTCACCGTATAACTAATTATTGAAAGTTATACAACCTCGAACTATTACATAAAAATATTGTAATTCTTGTTGGTTACAATGTCTGATGTTGAGTAATATAACGTCAGAGTTGGTCAAGATATAATAATTACTTATTATTATATTCGTTATAGTCGGATGGGAAGCGCAAAGCAAAATCGGATCTTTTTATTATTATTATTAAAGCTTGTTCTTCTTAGATTATAAATATTATAAATATTATATAAACTAGAACTTTGGAAATGGTAAATTCCCTTTTACCATGTCCTCTTTATATACTAATTATTTTTGACTTGATTAGTAATTCAAAGTTATTTGAATTACTAATCTACTTATTAATCATTACTAATTCAATTACTAATACAATTACTAATACAATTACTAATTCAATTACTAATTCAATTACTAATTGTCTTTCGCGTTGTATTATTCACCATTACTAATAGTATTACTAATAGCATTACTAATAGTAATTGGCTGTTCGGAGATTATCTTACAACAAAAAATTAATATTGGCACTATGGCCGAGTGGTTAAGGCGACAGACTTGAAATCTGTTGGGCTCTGCCCGCGCATGTTCAAATCCTGCTGGTGTCGAATTTTTTTTATTACAGTATGGAATAATTATCTAGACATAAATATTTAATAGAACAAACATGCTATAAGTCGACTCATTTTTTAGTTAATTTATTTTTTACTTCATTTTTTTGTTTATTTCTTTTTATTGTATTATTAAAGATATATATATACGTTGGTGACACTAGTCTAATAATTAACTATTTAAAATTTGTACTTTTGAGCAAAACTGACACCTTGTGCAAAACTTTGTACACGAGCATCTAATTTGTAACCTAGTTTATCTAGTTTTGTCATTTCTAAAACGAAATCAGTTAAAGGCACAGTGAAGCATTCGATAAACTCGTTCTCTTCTAGTTCAACTTCTGGATTTTGATTTTCAGGTAACGACATGTCTATCTCTACTGTAACCATTACTAGATTTGTATTTGTGAAACCTGGGTCATTGTACATAACCGGACTTTCTTCGATAATTCTACCAACGTATCCAGTTTCTTCTTTTAATTCTCTTAAGGCAGCAACACCAATAGATTCGGTTCCGTCAATTAATCCCGCTGGCATTTCAATACATACACCATCAACTGGAGGTCTAAATTGTTTCTGTAATAATAGTTCATCTGGTCTTCCATCTTGGTATTTTAAAATTGGAATAATACCGACTCCGTCAATACCCCCTGTTTGTCTGGTGGTACGAATAGCCATATCCCATTCTCTAACATTACCATTAGGGTCGGAGTAAGTTAGTTTTTCTAAGCCAATCCATTTACATTCGTCATTCTTTATGACAGTACGTGAGCTAATCAATTTAGCTAATTCTGGTTTACCTTTTGATGACATTACGATTTTTGAACTTTTTGTAACTACACTTCTAATAGATTTAAATATAGATAATTTTGAACTTCTTAATGAATTCATAACATTACAAGAAATTGAAATAGAGCTATAATATGAGGTAACTAATAACAGTAACTTCTCGATTTATAATATTACTTGTTTGATCTTTATTTATTTTAAAGATTTATATATTCATTACAATTACATTCAGATCACAGAAAACCTAATTAGTTCAAATTTTCAAAGTTCAAATTTTTGAACCGATGGATTGAGAATTGTTAGTACACATTTGAAAAAGTTAATGTATTTTGAAAAAAAACATAGAAAGATGAACTGAAAACCATATCAGATGATATCAATTTTTATTTTTATTTACATTATAAATATATTTGACAATTATACATTACTGATAAATTTAATAATCAAATCAATATAAGTGATACAATATTAAAACAATGACTATAGACGCAAACAACAACGCTATGGATTTAAAAGCTCAAATTCAACAATACTTGGTCGAATCAGGAAATTATGAAAAGTATGTTAAACAGACATTACTAAACCAATATGATTGATTTTCTTCATGTAATTTTACTAACTTTTAATAAATTAACTTAAAAATTAAATTTCTTATAATGAAAAGAATATCAAATGATTTAAATAAAAGACTTCTGGAAGAAGGATGGATGGATTCTGTTAAACAATTAACTATGGATGAAATAAATTCAGGTAACTCCACAAAGTTTCCTCATGTTTTAAAAAATATTGAACCAAAAGCTATCGGTATGTATAAATTTATTATTTTATTTTTATAAAATTCATTATCAAATAATGTTTGGTTATTCAATTTACTAACTTCTTTTATTTGTGATATCTAATTCACTTTTTTTTTACTTTAAATAGAAATGGTAACAAATAACACAAAGGCGGAAATCATCGAACAAATTAAAACATTTTTAGATGAAATTGTATATACAGAATAACCTATTGATAGAACTACAATTAGATGACTTCAAAAAATATAGAAAGTTTAAAAAAATAGGATATCTCGTTGAATTATGGCACAAAGATAATCTATTTTAAATTAAAATTCCAAATAATAGCATGTAGTTATTAAAAAATGATTAATAAACTTTATAAAAGTAATGCCACAAATAAATTGTTGACTGGTCAACAATGTACAACATAATTATTAAAAATTAATTTATATATACATATATACATAAAATTGTTTACAATCAATAAAATCATTACTATTAATATATTTACAATTATTTATAGCTTTATGAAATTATTTACATATACTTTTACATATATATCATGGTGATATAAAATGCACCAAAAAACAATGCAATGCTAGGTATTTTAAATATTGCTTCTTTTATAATTACATCTATTCATCATAATCTTCATCTTCTTCTACTTCTCTGACAGCTTTTTCTTTTGGTAAGGATTCTTCTGGAGATTTCTTGTCCGACGCATCTTCCTTTTCTAAATTATCTTCTTCACGTAACTTAGCTTCTTCTTCTAATCTTTCTAAAGCTTCAGCAGTTGGCTTGATAGTAGGTTCAGATGTTGATTCAGGTTGTGATTTATTTTCCTCTACAGCTTCAACAGGGATTACGCTTTCAGTTTCAGTTGTTTTTGACTCAAGTTCGACAGGAGTTTCTTGAGCAGCTTCAGATTTATGTTCAGCCTCTTCGATAGCTTCTACTTTCTTTGATTCAACAACTGGTTCGACAGCGGATTCTTCAGTCTTTTCAGCAACAGGTTCTTCAGCTTCTTTAATTTCTGTTTCCTTGTTTTCTTCTTGGACTGGGGCAGCATCAGTAGATTCGGTTACAGCACTTGGAACAAGTTCAACTTTAGAATCAGAAACTTCGTCTGTACCTTGAACAGAATCAATTACTGGTAAAGCTTCAGTTTTTTGTTCAGCTTCAGCGGCTGGAGTAACTTCAGAAGCTGGAATAACTTCACCAATAACAGAAGTTTTAGAAACTGGAGCAACTTCAGTAGCAGCAGTAGCTTCAACTGAAGGAGTTTCGGTGGTAGTTGGAATATTTTCAATTTGAGCGACAGTTTCAGTTACAGGAGCTGGAGCAGAGGCTTCAGTACTTGGTTCAGATTCTGCTAGAACAGTTTCGGTTTCTGGTACAGCTTCAGCTGGAGTAGATTCGCCTGGTTTGGTATCATCAGTAGTTTCAGAAGTTGGAGCAACAGCAGCTTCAGTAGGAGCTTGGGTAGCTGGAATCTCAGCAGCATCAGGTTGAGTGGCAACAGCAGTTTCTGGTGAAGTTTCTGTGATGGCCTCAGTGCTTGGAGCTTCATGAGCTTTAGCACCAGGTTCAGTAGCGTTTTTATCAGCTAATGGAACTAAAGAGGCTTTTGGAGAAACTACCTTCAATTTCTTTTGGCTTGGTTCATCGGATGTTTCTTCAGTTTGTTTATCTGAAGCAGAGCTAACTGCAGCATTCACCAAGGTATTGATACCATCACCGACTGGTCTTTTCTTTGAAGCAGCATCAGATTCGACAACAGTTTCAGTTTTGACTGCATCTATTGGTTTTAATTCAGTTTGAACTTGAATTGGTTGTAATTGAGGAGCTTCCTGTTGTTCTTGAGGAACAGCAGTGATTGGTGCAATTGGTGGGATTGCTGGAGCACTAGCAACATTAGCTTGACTTGTTGGTGGAATAGAAATTGGAGCAATTTGTGGTGGTTGACCAACTTCTTGGGACTTGCCAACAGGTGGTAAGCTTGCTGGAACAGGCATGCTTTGTTCTGCCTGTTGAACAATTGGAGCAGGTGGTAATTGCTGTAATGGTTGAACTTGTTGTTGAGCATGTGGAGGTAATTGAGTGTGTTGTAACTGGGTGTGTTGTAACTGCTGTGGTGGTTGCAATTGTTGTTGTTGTTGTTGTTGTTGTTGCTGTTGTTGTTGCTGTTGTTGTTGCTGTTGCTGTTGTTGTTGCTGTTGTTGATGTTGTTGCTGCTGTTGCTGTTGTTGTTGCAATTGTTGCATGTTCAATTGTTGAACTTGTTGTTGTGGTAAAGCTTGTAATTCACCACCGTTCATTAAGCCTGGTGGAGGTTGTTGAACATAACCTTGTTCTTGAATTTGTTCCGGAACTTGGCCATAAACGCCTGGTTGTTGTTGCTGTTGTTGAGATAATGGTCTAACATTTAAGGGATTGACTCTATCATTAGATTGTAAAGTAGGTTGTAACATAACAGGAGCGTTAGTGACCTTATTTTGAGAATCATCTTGAATTTGACCAGCTTGTTGTTGAGCATTATTTGGGTTTTGCAACTGTTGAGCCAATGATTCTAATCTTTCTCTAATATGAATATTATCAGGGTCTAATCTAGCAGCTTGTTTATAAGCATCCAAAGCATCATTCAATTGTTTGTTACAAGTTTCGTATAGAGTACCTAAATCGTACCAAACTTCACTAATGTAAGGATTCAATCTAATAGCTCTAGTGTAAGCGTCTAAAGCGTCTCTGTATTGAGAAATTTGATAATATAATACACCTATAGAACACCAGAAAATTGGATTTCTTGAGTCTCTGTTGACAGCTTGTTGGAAAGCATCATAAGCAGCTGTGTAATCGGTTCTAATCATATGAACACGACCTAAATGGTACCAAGTAGCAGCATCGGATGGATCAATTTCTAATGATTTTAATAATAAATTCAAAGCTTTTTGTGGGTCATAAAATTGAGTATTGTTCATACCGTACAAGCAACCTAATTGTTGTAAAACTTTAGCATGATGTTCGTTTTGAACTAAAACATTTTCATAAGCTTCTTTAGCACCTTGCCATTCACCCATACTTTCTAAAACAGAACCTAATTGGAACCAAATATCCCATTCTTGTAAAGGAGAAGGAGGTTGTGGTAAAATGTATCTAAAACATTCTAAAGCTTGAGTCCATTTACCTTGGTGTTTGTAAATAATACCTAATCTGAAATAAATTTCATTTGCCTTTTCGAAATTTGGATCCAATTCCAAAACTTTAGCAAAAGCTTCTTCAGCATATTCCAATGAACCGTATCTATCATACAAGATACCGATTCCGTGCCATAATTTGGGTACATTTGGATTTGATAAATGATAAAGAGCTTGTTGATAAGCATTGTAAGCTCTTTGTAAATCATCTAACATTAAATAACAATGACCTAATGTAGCCCAAACATCTGATAATTCTGGATTAACAGATAAAGCTCTTTCATATAATTCAGCAGCTCTTTGAAACATATCTCTTGAACGATATAAATGAGCTAAAGAAGTTAAAGCCTTTGTTGAAGAAGGATTATATTGTAAAGTAGTATCGTAAGCCATTGCAGCTCTATCGGTATCACCAACAGTTTCAGCCAAAGAGGCAATTGAAAGCCAAGTTTCAGCAGTAGACTGAGTCAATGGATCCAAAGGAGCTTGAACTTGTTGAAGTTGAATAGCTTCTTGGCCATTTGGTTGAGCCATATTTTGTTGTAATTGTTGTTGATCAACAGCGGTCACTAACGGTTGAGGAGGAGCTGTTGCATTCATGATTCAAAAGAAAAATATGATAAAATTATAGATATATATTTTCTTTTTGACCTTTTGACCTTTTGGAGTTTTTGTTATGTTTATATTACTATATTTTTATTTTTTCGATTATTCAAAAAAAAAAAAAAAAGACAAAAACACTAATGTATATATAAAGATATGATTTAGCTCTATTTGAAATCTTGTTTATAGTTCTTTAAAAGAAACAATAAATTTTTTTGTTATAAATATAAATATAAATATAAATATAAATATAAATATAAATATAAATATAATTTTATGGATATATGGTGGGATTTTTTCAAAAACAAAGTAAAATTAAATAAGAAAATAAAAAAAAAATATATCAAAAGGAAAATTTATTTATATAAAGAAATAAAAGAGATATATATAAATGAAAACTTTCAATTAAATGAATTAATGAATTTCATGAAAATAAAATTAACACATAAATAAAATAATTTGAGTAAATTGCACTTAAGTTAGAAAGTGATTATAAGATGTGTTTTTCAAAATTTACAAAAATTAAAATTAAAATTAAAAAAAAAAAAAAAAAAAAAAAAGATTATTTTATTATTTTCGATATTATATTTTATTATATTTATTAAATAACACATACAATAAAATAAAATAAAATAAAAAAAAAAACTTGATTAATAAAACCGAATAATCCACGAGAATTCTTAGTAAATGTTTAAAAATAGACAACTAAAAATGTATTAAAGATATAATTAAATTTTTAAATAAAATATTTAAAACAATCAATCTAATAAAGCTTAAAATTGAAGAACGAAATTAAAAAAAAAAAAATTTTTTCCAAAAATTCATCCCGAAAAAAGAAACGAAAAATATGTTGTGCGGAATTGAGGTAAGGGATAAGAAATGGAGATTAAAAATCATATTAAACAATAATATAAATAACGAAAAAAAGGTATTTTTTTCGTTATTTATCGTTTTACTTTATTATCCAAAACAAAACATATCAACATATGGCAAACAAAAAAAGAAACAATAATTCCATGAAATTTACTAACGGAATTAAGTAGGAAAAGAATTAATTAACATATTTTAATGCGAATTCGATTTCTTTTTTCTTTGTTTAATTCGGAACACTAAAACGCAATTGAAAAAAATAACAAAAAATAGCATCATCCTACTCAAATCTGACTTGGTATCATTATTTAAATCTTGAATTTTTTCTTTTTTCCTTTTTTTCTTTTTTTTTGTTTTCTCATTGTAAATATTCTCTTTGTGGCCTACATTATCTTATTACCCAGTCAACATCATATTTGATTTCGGTGTTTGGTTTTCTTAAAAGTATAATTTTTATAATACTTGAATTGCTTCCACTGTAATGTCATAGTACATTTTCATATTCATCACTATTTATATTTATTTGTTTGTATTTTTGTAATTATTAATAATGTTATGAAGTAATTATATGAATAAATTATTAAAACTATATTTGTATGTGTTTATTTTCTGTTGTGCACAAATATATATATATATATATATATATGTTATAAATAGGTAAATATTCGATGTCTCTATATTTTCCTAAAATGTATTTTATTTTAATTATTTATTTTATTACGTACTCTGATATGTAGAGGTACGCAAGTCGGTTTTACATATAATTATATATCTCGTGAAATGGGAAGATAACTTATTACTTTTATACTTGATTTGTTTATTAAGTTTAATGGCAAGACAAGACAAGACAAGATTTTTAATTTCCGAAATGTTTAAAATTTTTATTTTTTAAAAAATAAAAATTTTAATGTGATTTAAATTTAAATCTAGCTTTTGTTCTCGAAATAAACCCCGTCGTTTTTATTTGGTTTTCTCTCTCTCTCTCTCTTTCCCCATAACCTATTCTATATTTTTTGAACTGAATTAAATAATTTTAATACGATCATGTTTTTATATTTTTTGAAGGTCATGTAAGTTTAAAATTATTATAATTTATTTATGTAAACGGATTAATTTCAATAATATATGTGTATAATTTTCGGTTATTAAAAAAAAAATCGCATGGGCGGGTAATCGGCATTTCTTATTATTTTATCCAATACTATATATTTATATATATATATATATATATATATGTGTAAATTCTATAATTCTCTCTTTAAAAACTCTTCACTAAAATGTGTTACTTGTTCAAAATTATATTCAAATCCATCAATGCCACCATAATATGGATCATCAACAATTTTATTGAATTTGTCATTGGTGTTCCATTCGCCAAACATTGAGACTTTGGCTTTACTATCGGATGGTTCAATTCTCTTTAAATTACTTAAATTACTTGTATCCATACAGATAATATAATCAAATTCATTGAAATGTTTCGATTTGATCTGTTGAGCACGATGGTTAACCGGTACTTTATGTTTCTTACAGGTTGATACTGATCTTTCATCAGGGGTTTCGCCAACATGATATCTGGCTGTACCAAATGATGTTATTTTATCAAATTTATCATTTAATCCCTTTTGTTTAACTGTATGGGCAAATACAGCTTCAGCCATAGGCGAACGACAAATGTTACCAAGGCATACAAATGCAACACTGATTTTTTTATCTTGAGTCATTCTTATTTGTTATCTTATGTTTTGGGATTATTGTTTTTATCTTTGTTATTCTTAATATATCAGTCTCTTTTATATACTTTTCTTTTTCTTTGTATGTTCTTCTTATTTTTCATTTCAATGGATTGTTAAATTGGCTCAATTTATTTTATTGCTCAAGAAGATTTTTGAAAAAGCAAATTATAATCGGTAATATATTATTTTTCTTCGTAGCGGTTTAATCTTATAATAAAAACATATTTTTTTTGTTTAAAAAAGATAAATTATGTAATAGATACTAATATAAAAATAAGATTTTTTATTTCAAAGCTTTACGAATTGGAGATATCAATTTCTTATCGGAATAAAATCTTAAAACTTTCTCAATCCTCTTATTAACACCTTCAGTTGTAAATTCAAAATATTCATATACTTGGTTTCCTTTACCGCTCTTACCGAAATGATCTAATCCAAATTGCTCATGTGAATATTTACACATGCTTAAACTCGAATATACTTCGACACTTAATATTGGTATATCATCTGGTAAAATGTCAATTTTGTATTCAAAAGATTGTTTATTGAAAGTGTGAAAATCAGGAATTGAAACTATTCTAATATTAATATTTTTTTCTTTAGCTGCAATTTTAGCACTTTCAATTGATAATGACACCTCGCTTCCACTAGATATTAAAATTAAATTTAGTTTTTTAGATTTATCAGAAAATTCTTCATGAATTACATATCCACCTTTTATTGCTTTATTTATGTCACTTCCTTCAAGTTGAGGAAGATTTTGACGAGTTAAACAAATAATGGATGGAATATGTTTGTTTGCTAAAGATACTTGATAGGCCGCTGATACTTCATTACCATCTGCTGGTCTCCAAACTTGAATGTTTGGTAAGGCTCTAAAATGAGTCACTGTCTCAATAGGTTGGTGTGTTGGCCCATCTTCTCCTAATCCAATTGAGTCATGTGTGGCAACCCACACAACTGGATATCCGGATAAAGCCGCTAACCTTACAGCACCAGCGGCGTAAGAAACGAAATTCAAAAATGTTCCACCTAATGGTCTGAAATTATAACCATAAGCAGCAATACCATTAATAATGGCACCCATCCCATGCTCGCGTACTCCAAAACGTAGGTAACGACCATTATAATCTCCTAGTTTTGAATCTGGCGGTTGGAAGTCTACTGCGTTTTCCCATCTCGTAAGCGTAGAAGGTGTTAAATCAGCAGACCCAACAATCAATTCAGGAATTGAATCCGCAATTGAATTAATTAAATTGTATGATAGCTTCCTTGTTGCAATTGCCCCATCAGAAGGCTTGTACTTAGGTAACTTTTTTTTCCAATCTTTTGGTAATTCACCTTTTATTCTTCTTAATAATTCTGAACCTAGTTCTTTATTAATTTTGGCATACTCATTGAGAAGCAAATGCCAGTCGTCATATTTGGTTTTTCCGGGCTTTGTAATTTCTTGGCTATAGAAATCATAAACATCTTGTGGCACGACAAAAGACTTACTTGGATCAAAACCAAATTTCTTTTTCAACTGTTTAACATCATCAGATTTCAATGGTGCTCCATGGACATCATGAGAACCCTCGTGTAATGAACCGTAACCAATTGTTGTAGTCAATTTAATTATACTTGGTTGGTTTGTAACAGATTTAGCTATTTCAATTGCTTCTTCAATAGCTTCCAGATTCGTATTACCGTCTTCAACTTCTAAAGTATGCCAACCGTAACTTTTATACCTCTGCATCACATCTTCAGAAAAAGATAATTGTGTTTCACCATCAATTGTAATTGAGTTATTGTCATAAATTACAATTAAATTCCCTAATTTCAAATGACCCGCCAATGAGCAGGCTTCAGATGAGACACCTTCCTGTAAACATCCGTCTCCTGTAAATACATATGTATGGTTGTTTGAAATTTCGTAACCTTCTTTATTATAAGTAGCAGCAATATTGGCTTGAGCGATTGCTAATCCAACAGCATTTGAAATACCTTGACCAAGTGGACCAGTTGTCAATTCAACACCTGGCAATTCGTATTCTGGATGACCAGGAGTCTTTGAACCTACTTTTCTAAAGTTTTTCAAATCATCAATTGTAAAATCATAACCTAATAAATGTAACATTGAATAAAGCAATGCACAAGCATGTCCATTAGACAGTACAAACCTATCTCTATTTGGCCAATCTGGGTCATCACAATTCAGTGTCATAAATTTTTTAAATAAGACATGCATTGCTGGCGCCAAGCCTAACGGAGCACCGGGATGACCCGAATTTGCATTTTCAACAGCATCAACAGATAATAATCTAAGTGTATTAATACACAATTTATCAATATCATCATACGGCATTATAGAAAAAAAATATGTTTTAGGTTGATTGAGGAGTGGTTATAATCAAGACTACGACATTAATAAAATAGATAATTAATAATTAAAAAAAAACAGAACTGACTCAAATTTACAAAGAATTTCCACCTTTTTATATACAATTATCATAATTTTAATTAATAATTTTGTGGTGATATCGATTAACTAATTCAATTACAAATTAATAAAAATATATATTTTAATAATTAACCCTTTTTATACTATTATATAACGAAATAGTTACCTCAAGAAATTTTCATTGTTATATATTTTATTAATACTATTAATTTTATTTACCCGCCGTATTTATTGTCTCTTGCATAGTTAAAAAACATTATCAAAAACAAAGTTGAAACTGTCAATAAATTATATTAATTTAAAAAAAAAAAAAAAAAAAAAAAAAAAAAAAAAAAAAAAAAAAAAAAAAAAAAAAAAAAATTTA
>JAJMDZ010000073.1:24256-54895 GCA_030573835.1 Tetrapisispora taiwanensis (nom. inval.) | reverse complement strand
CAGAGAACTTCATGACCTTCATGTTGTGAGCGGTTTCATCGGTGGTTAAAGTACCGGTCTTTAATAAGAATTGATCGATACCGACTAAACCTAAAATGTTACCAGCTGGACAGTCATCGATTGGTTCGACGAATCTACCCATCATTAAGACAACTCTTTGAATAGCCTTGACGAATAAGTCATCCTTCTTACCTGGAACGTAGTTTGGACCTTGGATTCTGACCTTTTGACCAGATTTAACGGTACCAGCGAAAACTCTACCGAAAGCGTAGAATCTACCCTTATCAGAGGTTGGAACCATCTTGGAGACGTATAACATTAAGTCAGCCTTTGGATCACAGTTCTTGATAGCAATACAATTTGGATCGTCAGCTGGACCTTCGTATAATTGTTCAGCTCTGTAGTTTTGAGCAGTAACTGGAGATGGTAAGTGCATGACAATCATTTCTAATAAAGCATCGGCAGCTGGTAAGAACTTTCTCATAACAACCTTTAATAAGGCCTTACCTTCTAAGTCCTTTTCGTCACCCTTTAAGACAATTTCTAATTTTTCTAATAAGGCAGTAACTTCGTCCTTCTTGAAGTTCATGACGGCAGAGAATAATCTGAAGATTGGGTCTAAGACGAACATGTTGAAGGCTCTTTCTAATGGCTTACCATCAGCGTCAGTGTCCTTGGAAGTCCACTTCTTAGTCTTTGGGTTGAAGAAAGAGTCACCCCATAATCTTTCCATCATCTTTTCCTTGTCAACACCAAATTTCTTGGCGTATCTGGTGGCGAATTGACGGATGGTGAAAGCCCAACCGTGTAAACCAGAACCGAAAGCAACGGTACCTCTTTGTGGGTAGACTTGAACGTCACCTAAAACTTCATCAGCGTAAGTGGAGATGATAACGTTACAGGATTCGACAGTTCTGGCGAAAGTTTGGTATAAATCTTCCTTTTCGACTTGCAATTCTAATAAAGCTCTGTCAACCTTGTTAATACAGACGACTGGCTTAATTCTTTCACCTAAAGCTTGTCTTAAGACGGTTTCAGTTTGGACACAAACACCTTCAATGGTATCGACGACAACCAAAGCACCATCGGTAACTCTTAAAGCGGCAGTAACTTCAGAAGAGAAATCGACGTGACCTGGGGAATCGATTAAGTTGATTAAGAAAGCGTTACCTTCGGTCTTTTGCTTGATGTCCTTAACATCTTCATCGGCCATTTCGGAGTATAAAGAAATAGCGGTGGACTTAATAGTAATACCTCTTTCTTGTTCATCCTTTCTGGTATCGGTGAAACGAGCTTCACCAGCCTTAGCAGCGGAAATAATACCAGCTCTTTGGACTAAAGAATCGGTTAAAGTAGATTTACCATGATCGACGTGAGCAATAACGGACATGTTACGAACGTTAGTAACTCTGTCCATTAAAGTACGCATTTGGTCAACAGTGAAAGCAACCATTTTTACAGTAGTTTATGTTTTATTTGGTGGATTGGTGTTATGAATTAAGATAAAAGAATATAAAATACACAAGACAAATTTAAATACAAGTAAACTATACCAAACAAATATGTAGAAGATGCAAAATAAATATTTCATTCTAAACCAAAATTGAAAGAAAGTATAGTTATTTTGAAATAATAATGAAATAGAATATTAAATATAAAATAATTTATATATAAATTCATTGCTAAAAAATTTTTTTCTCATTCTAAATTGTATATATCGAAAAGAAAAATTTTTTTATTTCAATTAGATGGTTGAGATGAGATTGAATTATTAACTCCCCAAATAAGTAAAAATAATTTATTATTAGTTTCGATAATTGAATTTAAATTTGTGTTGTACATGAATTTATCACCAAATTTTCAAATAAAATATACATATATACATAGAATAATCAAATTTTCTATGCTGGTTAAAACAATAATAATAATCAAAAATTTCGTAGGTTTATAAATATATATTTTACTTGTGCATACGAAATTGGTAGAAAAAACACATTTCGAAAAAAAAAAAATTAGAAAAAAAAAATAAAAATAATAGTTGTTAATAACATACGTAGCCAGCTAATTAAAATTAATTAAATAGTAATTGTATCTTTTCTTTTTCTTGTGTTGTTTTTATTTTTGCTGCGTTGTTGCACTGCAAAACAAAGTTGAAATTATAGTTGATATTTATTTTTTATTTAATAAATACTAGTTATTTTATGTATTTGTTTCTACGTTAGAATGTCTTTAATTTTAAAACCACTAACAATATGTAGTAGTATCAGTTATACAATAATTATAGTGGTATGATATAATTGTGCCATATTTCCAATAATACATGGCAGAAACGTAATATACATATAACACTAATATGTATATGTGTTTTTTTCATATTTTTAGTTTCATTTCGTATGTGAAATTTTAACATTGAAAACGAAAACGAAAACGAAAGCAAAAGGTTAAGACTGGTATAACCTGATGGGTGAAATTTTTTATAACAATTCGTATATTATATATGGAACATAATTATTATAATGAATTATATAATTAGTATAGTAATGTAATGTAAGTTGGTAGGGTTGATAGAAGTGATGTACTATGCTTAATATGCATGTAGTATTTTATATGTATGTCTATATATTTTAGGGTTATACATAATATTATGGTCTTTTATGTATAAGATCATGTTAATAGAATTTGACAATTTTTATGATAGTGATATTCATATTTTAATTATATCTATGTAAGATATTATTATATGAATTTTATATAATGTCTGAATTTAAAACTTTAAATAATGTTTATGTAATTATTATATAAATAATTGAATTGTTAAAAAAAACATATTAATATTAAACCCTATTTATATTGAAAAATGTATACGAATTTTTTTCCCCGAGAAATTTCACTTCAATTATTATGAATAATTTACTTTTGGTTACTCATCTTTTACCTTAAATATATAAAAGTCTTTTTGAATTATAAATATAAACTTCAATTAAATTTATTTGAATATTGTGGTAAAGTAATAAGTAAGGTGTATTTTTTTTTTTGATACAATTTGATGTTAAAAGTATCAAGAATGACTAACTCTATATTGAAAAATGTTAATAATAAAAGGATAAAATCTATTATATTTGATATGGATGGTACATTATGTTTACCACAACCATGGATGTTTACAGAAATGAGAAGTTCAATTGGTTTAAATGATAATTCTATTGATATATTAGAATTTATTGAATCATTATCAACAGATGATGAAAAATTAGTTGCAAGAAAAAATATTGAAAATGTTGAAAGAAAAGCAATGTTGGAAATGATTCCACAACCTGGATTAAATGAATTATTTAAATATTTATATTTATATGAAAATAATATAAGTAAAAATATATGTACTAGAAATGTAATTGAACCAGTTAATTTTTTTATTGAAAATTTTATTAAACCAATTGAATTACAAAATTTTAATCATATAATAACAAGAGATTTTCAAAAACCAAAACCATCAGCTGATCCAATTTTACATATAATGAAAAAATTAAATTTGAATTCAAATGAAATAATAATGGTTGGTGATTCAATGGATGATATGTTTAGTGGTAAAGCAGCTGGTTGTTCCACAATATTAATAGAAAATGAAAAAAATAAACATCTTAAAAATGATCATAAAGAATATATAGATATTGTAGTTCAAGATTTAACAGAGATTATAAAAATTATTGAGAGCACCTGAGAGATAGCATAGATATGAGCAATATATATATATATAATACAATTGATTATAATATATAAAAAAAGGAATAGAATCAAAATTTATATATTATATCTCAATTATAAGTAATTAAGATAACAAATTTACCTCAATGATTATTACAATTTAAAAATATTATAATAATTGAATTCATATAATATAATTGTTAAACATACAATTAAGATTAATTGTAACTTGATTACCTATTTTGGCTAAAAATCAAAAATTGGTTAATGACATTTTTATATTGATAATAACATATTTAATGTGTAAAATAATCACTATTAATAAATCAATGATTCAAAAATTTTAATAAATGGAAATGCCATATTAAATATTATCTCATATAATTAAATTAAAGAAACTGAAAGAGAAAGAGAAAGACGGGTAAACTAGATTCCTGTATATTTTTATTCCACAAAAGTCAAAAATATAAAAAAAAATAAAATAAATAAATAAAATAAATAAGAATTAATGATTTCAATTACGGACGAAATGAAATAAATTTAAAATATTTTATACATAAAATAATATAATTGTAATTCCACTAAATAACATTCTATAATGAAAAAAATTCATTTTATCCAACATCACAAAATACAATAGTTAAAAATGAAAAAACCGGAATTTGATTTAAATAAAAAAATTACTATATTCAATTCCTTCACCCTCTTTATAGAGAAGTCCAAGAAAATAATTATTCTTTATTTTGTATATATATAATATTTTTATGTTATGTTATGTTAAAAGGTAAGAACCGATAACACAAAATTCAAACACAATAAAAGTTATTTTGTATTATTGTTTTTGAATCTTCAATATAAGATTAATTGAAAATTCTTAATGTAAACAAAATGTTGTACCGGCGATTATGAATAGTTCAATCTCTGAAAGATAATGTAGAGACGACCATTATACAATGAAATATAAATTAATTTAAAAAAATAAAAAAAAAATAAACTTTCAGTTACTTGCGTAGTAGGGAAGCATAAATTTTTATTATTATAAAAATTAATATTCATCAATTTGATGTCCTTCTCTTGTGTTGTATTTTAGTACAGACAGTAAAACTGGATTTTTAATTCTCTTCCCCAACCCATTACTCCGAAATCATATAAATATAAATTAAAAAAGTGTTAGGGTCCTTCTACAGAGAAGTGTGAATATTTATATTTCTCCACATACCTTTCTCTCTCAGAAGTCATATATTTTTAATCAAATGTTCTCCACCATGTTCTAGCACAACACTTTTTTTTGTTTTGATGAGAGAAATCTACAAAGAAAATGCGAAACAAAAGAAAAGATATTTTCTATGTTTTTTTTTTCTTTTTATCGTAATATATTAATTTAAAATATCACATCAAGTAAGTAACTGTATAACTGTCAAAAAAAAATTTTTTTTCTTCAAAAAAATAATAGTTTTACTTCTACAATAATTTCTTATTGTAAAATATTTTTGCGATGACCTTCAAATACGAATGACTCTCTTTTACACGCAAAAATATGTATATTATATACTTAATTTTGTTGTTAATTTCTTTTTTTTGTTTTCGTTACAAAATAAAAAGAAAAAGAAAAAGAAAAAGAAAAAAAAATATAAAAAGAAAATGGAGGGTCACGCTGCAGTAGTTTCTGAATTAATATCAATTATTTTAATTTAAAGAATGAGTATTTTGTATAATATGTTATGTTATTTTTTTTCTTTTTTATATGTTTTTGGCTTTTCGAAAAATATAATTTTTCGTAAGTATCTTTATAGTATTATCAGATTATTTATTTTTATGATTTATATATATAAATTTTATAGTATTCAAACTTCATCACAATATTATAGGAAAAAAAATTTTTTTTTTTGTTTTGTTATAATAGATCTAAAAAAAATTCATATATATAAATATATATAAATTAATTTTTTTTTTATTTTTAATATCTTTCAGCCACATCAATACTTCAAAATTAATTTTTTTAAAAAATATTTCACTCATCATTTCTTGGTCTTGTTTAAAAGAAATTTCTTAATTTTTAATATATATCTTTTATAAAAAGCTAAAAAGAATTATATTCAACAACATATATGAATTATAAGATGAGCAAAGAATCTGCTTCTGAACACGTCTACGAATCTTCATCAAATATCGATAGGACTATGATTCAAGATATCACTTGTGATGGTGATATTATCACTATGGGTCCAAATGCATACAGAAAAAGTGATCTATTAAGAATTTTATCTGAAAACAATGGTCTTGCATATGCTCCACAACAACAATCTGCTTTTAGAAAATTAGGTAATCCAGTTCCATTAGGTTTAGCTTCCTTCTCTTTATCATGTTTAACTTTATCTTTGGTTAATGCTAATGTTCGTGGTGTCACTGAAGTTAAATTTTTAACTTCTACTTTCTTATTTTTCGGTGGTGCTATTGAATTATTTGCTGGTTTATTATGTTTTGTTACTGGTGATACTTATGCTATGACTGTTTTCTCTTCTTTCGGTGGTTTCTGGATTTCATATGGTTGCATTAATACTGATCAATTCCATAGTATATCAGCTTATGCTGATGATCCAGTTATGTTAAGAAATGTTACGGGTTTCTTCTTAGCTGGTTGGGTGGTTTTCACTTTCTTAGTTTTAATGTGTACTTTAAAGAGTACATGGGGTTTATTCTCTTTATTATTAACTTTGGATTTAACTTTCTTCTTCCTATGTATCGGTAATTTCATCGATAACAACAACGTTAAAATGGCCGGTGGTTACTTCGGTATCATCAGTAGTTGTTGTGGTTGGTATTCATTATACTGCATGATCTCAGAACCAGATAATACTTATTTCCCATTAAATGCTAACACCATGCCAAACTTCCCACAAGTTGTTTAAATTGTGTAAATTATTGAAATCAATATATCATATCGAAATTTCAAGATAAATTTCAAATTGTAATTTTATAGACATACAATGATTAACATAATAACAAACTTTACCTGCATTAAAATAAAAACTAGTCAAAAAAAAAATAATAATATAATATAGTGTACCATATATATGTGTATTTGACTCTTTATATATATATAAATTAATTAATTTAAAATATTAGTATAATAATAAATTGTACATTGTTAATAAAATTGAAATATATCTATCATTTATGCAAGGTTGACTTATATTTAAATAATTATTATTTGTATTGAAATTAAATAAATTGATTGGATTCTAGTAGTTCTTAACTTATTCCGGATTGTTAAAAAAACTGCTCTCCGGAACATGGAGTTTAACCCAGATCTGATTCGCGACAAGCGCGAATTCTAGCCATTTAACTTATCCTGGAAATTAAGTTGAATTGGAAACTATCTTACCATTTATTGATTCAATCTCATGTTTTGTTGGTCTTATATTTAGAATAACTGTTTCCAATTATAAATCTAATTCATGTTTTTTCTTAATGTTTATAAACATAGATCCCACATTATATATCCGTGAAATATGATTAAGTTTGGGTTTACTAGTCTTGAATGATTTGATGTACCCCATTTTTAATCAGGATTTGTTTTTAAAAATAGTATTATGATAATAATGAATTTTAGAAGAATTTTCGATAAATTATTATTATATTCTATATTCGGTTAAAGAACTATGAATATTTCTTTTTTTAATAGAACAGATCAAATAATTAATATTGTAAATTCCCAATTTAAGATTTTTTTTTTTTTAAATTAATATTTTTCAATGACATTACGTTATTCAGTGAAAAAGTTTATAAAATTTTAAAAATTTAATATATATATATGTATATTAACTAAACGTTTAAATGTACATTTTAATATCCAAACACATTATTTCATTGTTAATTTCTTTAATTCAGGAAATCTAATCAATAAATTAGTGCTTAAGAAAATACTTTTGCTTTTGGCACCATTTTTAAATATTTAAGTCATTGCATTTGAATTACATAACGAAATTGTTAAAAATATTATTACAAGCACTTGATATTTATTAAACAATTATATTGAAAACATTGAAATATAAATCATTATACTTTTTATTTGAATAATTAATAAATCAGATAATGTTTATCTCAATGGTTTTGTTGTTTCACTCTTCTTTATCACTATGTGGGTATCATTGAAACTGACGCGTTTCGAAAAACGATGAGATCTGAAATTTAAAAAGAATATTTAATGGTGCTTATTTAGCATTATTAAAGAGTGTCTATTGTTATATGAAAACAAATATAAATGATAGATAACAATTACGATCAATAAGTTAGTATCCAAACTAATATTGTAGAATTCACAAATCAACTAGGACATCAAGATGTATTCTGAACTTCTGAATTGTATCGAAAAGGAATCAAATAATGCATTAAATACATCAATAAATAATATAAGTAAATTAAATGAATTACCAAATTCCATACTATATGCATTAACACAAGAATTTAATAAGAAACAAGAATTAAAATTACCACAAAATAAAAAAGATTCATTAGCACAACAAATTTATGATACTGAAAAAGAATTAAAACGTGAACAAATTATACAAATAAATGAATTTCTTGGTGAAGTACCAAAATATTCAATTGGTACAGAAATTTTAAAACATGATAGAAATTCAAATGAATTAAATAATACTATATCAATTAATAAATTAATAATTGATATATTCAAACTACCACAAATGTCAATTGTTAATAATGAAGATAATAATGAAAATGATGAATCTACAACAACTTTAAATGAATATAATAATATTAAAGATGAATTATTTAATAAATGTAATGCAATCTTATATGGTAATAAAGTATTGAATGATATAAATAAAGAGATTAAATCCTTAAAAATTTTATTTAGTTCAATTAAACAGTATCAAATTGAAAAAAATTCAAATTCAAATATACCAGCCTATATAAATGATTATAATAATGAATTACAAAAAAATTTACAAGAATTAGAATTATTATTAGAAGAAACAGCAAAATCCAAAAATATCTCTAATGATACAAAACAAAAACTAATTACTTTACTTAACATGTTATAATATATAATTAAGTATAATAACAAAATATAATAAATAATATTCATTAACTTATAACCAAACAAAACTGACCATCCATTATACATTGTTTTTTTTATAAATATATTTAATTTATTTCAACTCACTCACCTTTTATATTTTATATATTTTCTTATGACTAACAATTTAAAAATGAGTAATAATTCGAAATTTTTCGAAATTCTTTAAAATTAAATTGACACTTCTACGCAATACTCTAAGCAAATTTTAAATTTCAATGAAAGAATGAGCTTTAAATTACTGAAAAAATATTTGTATTATGTTTTTTTTCACTTATTACAAGTTAAATTATTATTATTATACTCAATAACGTTTGGCAAAGTTAAAATTAATTTGAATCAATTGATTTGATTTGAACATATTAAAAGTAAAAATATTGCTAATAGATTTTAAAGTTTCAATTGTATAAGTTTAAATGATTCTATGATATTTTTTGAGTCACTTTAATGAATTTTATTTTAATTATTAGTTTATTATTTATATTACCATTTTTAATTCTTATATCTGTACTTTAATTTTTAAGTTAACAGTTCCTTCTATATTTTCTAAAGTTAATCAAAACTATTATTATATTTAATTTAATCTAGAAGGCTTTAATTATCTAATCTTTTGAACCTTAAATAAAAAATAAAAATTAAAAACCTATTATATAAATAATAGTATATAATTATAAGATTTTCAAATTCATTGCATTATTCAAAATAAATTTCTAATAATTTAATAACATTCATTATCAAGCATATTACAAAATAAACATTCAATATTCCACTAAGGGTAGATAATATTTATCCAAGAACTCATCTCATTGTTAAAGAAGATATTAAGAATACATTAAGAGTTCAATTTTTTGCATTCATTATCATACTGATTTAAAAAGGTATTTTTTTTTTGTAAATACAAAATATCATATATTTTCCATCATTTCATTGCATTTTTTTTTTTAAATCATTATATCATCTTTTCTCATGTCATCAAATACTGAAATTGAAACCAAAAGTGTTGAATTAAGTAGTAATGATGCTGTTGCAGATTTATTATATGGTTCTATTGCGGGCTGTTTAGGTAAAGTTATTGAATACCCATTCGATACAATTAAAGTTAGATTACAAACGCAAAGTTCAAACTTATTTCCAAATTCTTTATCATGCATCAAATATACTTATAAAAATGAAGGGATCAGAAGAGGGTTTTTTCAAGGTATAAGTTCTCCTTTGGTAGGAGCAGCTATGGAAAATGCTGTTTTATTTGTATCATATAACCAATGTTCAAAGTATTTTGAAACAAATTCTAATGTAAAATTATCCCCATTACAGAATATCATTGTCTCTGGTGCATTTGCTGGTTCTTGTGCGAGTTTTGTACTAACTCCAGTTGAACTGATTAAATGTAGATTACAAGTATCAAATATTCAAAATTCATCAAATTTAACTAAAAAGTATTCAAGTAAAATTATACCGACTATTATCGACGTATTGAAGACATATGGTGTTTTTGGTTTATGGAAAGGACAGTCTAGTACGTTCATAAGAGAATCGGTAGGTGGTGTTGCATGGTTTACAACTTATGAATTAGTTAAATCTTATTTATTGAAGATTAGACAAAAGAAGGATCCATCTGTAAAGGAAAATCATACTTGGGAGTTATTAGCAAGTGGTGGTTCTGCCGGTTTAGCATTTAATGCTACAATTTTTCCTGCTGATACAGTAAAATCTGTTATGCAAACAGAGCATAGAAGTTTAAGAGAAGCAATCAAGATAATTGTGGTAAAACAAGGTATTAAAGGTTTTTACCGTGGTTTAGGTATTACATTGTTAAGAGCCGTACCAGCCAACGCAACAGTGTTTTACACTTATGAAACTCTTTCTAAGATGTATTCATAACCGCAAAATTATTACATAGAATCTAATATATAGCATTTTAAATTAAAACATACACAACCATAATTCATTCTTCTAATAATAAAAAAACTTTATACAGATAAATTATTGTGTAAAAATCCCTTCCTTTTTTTTTGGGCATTGCCTATATATTTTTCTGCGAATATGAATCCCCGGCTAATTTTGATAATTTCAAGCTGGAAAACTGAAATTTATATTATATTGTGAGATACAATCTTAAACGTTAAACATAATTTAAACATTAATCAATGGGTTATTATAAATTAAATATTAATTAATAAGGTAGTTTACATTTACAGATTAAGTAAACTATCAAAAAAGAAATCAAAACAGAAAAAAATGAACTCAAATGTATTTGAATCATTAGGGTATGTGTCTCATTATTAATTTTATAATAGCTTATTTTAACGATTAATTTCAATGCTTTAAGATAAAGGAAGCCAATACTAACTAATTATGAATTTTTTATAAAATAAATGATATTTTTGCAGACGTAATTTAGCAATTATTACAACGGTTGGTTTTGGTGCTTTATTTCTGGCAAAAAATACGGTGAAGTCTAAGAAAGCTTCCCAATTTCAACCAAGTGCCAAAGCAACTGAACAAAAAGAAAACGGTGATTATTATGATAATCTAGCAGGAGTTAAACCAGGTTTCCCACTTCCACAAGATACAAATACGGATATTGATGATAATAAATTTCAAAGAAAAAGTAAATATGAAGGTGCTGGTAACTCTTATTTAAGTAGAAAACGTGGGGATAGATTGGGTTTCCTTGATAGAAGGGAGAAAGATTAAATAATATTGTTGATGAAAAGAACAAAATAAAATATCAAAGTAGAACTGGTAATCTAATCTATTGATGCACTATTAAAGATACCCTATAACATGTAAATATATCAATTCAGTGGACGAATAGCTCTGGCGATAGTATCTTCGGAAAGACCAGGTTTTAATTTGAAACGTTTATATATATATATATATATATATATATATATATAGTAAATAATTTGAAATATAAAAAGAATTATTAAAAGAACGAAAAAATATATTTTAAGCGTTGAGAATTATTTATAAATTACACATGAACTATGCATTAAACGTCGTGAATAACTACATAATATTTAATAGATAGAATTAGCAACTATCTTGTCATAAGAGCTAGAATATCAGAAATAAAAAATCGGATGCATTCCCATCAAGAGATTACACAATTTATTTCTTTTCTTCGAAGTAGTCAGCCATTTCCTTGTCTAATTCTTCTAAACTTTTCTTGACTGGCTTTTCTCTTCTCTTTTGCTTTTCAGCCTTAGCAGCAGCGGCTTTTCTAGATGGAGCTCTTTGTTGGGCTCTTTGTTGACCTCTTTGTTGTTGACCTCTTTGTTGTTGGGCTCTTTGTTGACCTCTTTGTTGTTGGGCTCTTTGTGGTTGACCTCTTTGTGGACCTCTTTGGTTAGCACCTCTAGAAACAGCGGTGATTCTTTCGTTCAAAGCTCTAACTGGTTGAGCAGTTGGATCAATGATTAAGTTTAATTTTAATCTAGATCTACCACCGTCAATTGGAGCACCATTGAACTTAGCAACAGCTCTCTTAGCCATTTCACCGTTTCTGAAGGTAATAGTAGCCATACCAGTAGAGTTACCTCTTTCGTTGTAACTTAATAAAACTCTTTGGACACCACCAACTTCAGAGGAGAAAAATTCCTATAATTAATAAATAAAAATATTAATACAAATATTAATAATTTTTTAAAAAAATGTTAGCAAATAATTAACGATAATTGAATAAAAGTACCACTATGTTTGAAATAAAACTGTCAAGATTGTTTCTTTATAGATTTACTAAATTGTAACACCGAAATATTTATCAATTCAATTTAAATTATCTAATAAACCACAAATCAAAAATTCCTTACTGAACTCATTCTATTTTCATCGTATTCATAAATCCCAATACCTTTTATCAAAAAAAATCATAATATTATCAACATTATATCAAATTAATGAAATTTCTTCATCAATTTAAAATCTATTTAACAATATTATTACCATATTGGATAGTTATCAATCAGTGAGTTAAAACTATTTCAATAATTTGATATATCAACATTAAATCTACGATACCAGAATTCACCAAACACGATATAAAATTAATTCAAATTTTATTAAGATATGTTAAACAATGCTGCTTTCGATATTCAGTTATTTTTTTTTTGAAAAGTATTACGTAACAATTGAATATAATATGTAAAGTCAAAAAGCTGTTTTCCCAAAATATAATAATATATAAAAAAGATAACAAACTTAATCGCTCCTTTTCATATACCAACATGATGACCCCATAAATACATTTATATTGAATTGTTAGTATTTATTATACTTATCATTAAACAATGACTCCAATCAGTGTTCACATTACAAAATCAAACATTGTTATTTTTAAAAGTAACAATTGTCATAATGTTATAACTAAAATTTTAATACCAACAAATTCAAATAGATTGACGAGTAAATTTGATTTGTAATATCTGGTATTAATGTTTGTAAAAAAACAAATAAGGAAAGTGAGAAAGTTCAACCCTTAGGGAAGATCTCAAAGCATTATTTTGGCACACAAATAAGTATCATATTATTGAAATATAACACCACTATTAAGGGAATATCAAAATAAACAATAATCTAACAATACGATGGTAGAAATTTTCTTAATGATAATTAACAATAATAAATTTGTGGTTAAATGAAATAATTCAATCATTTTTTCTTCATCTTTTTCACAAGATAATACGAAAGATTAGTGAGCAATTGATTGTTTAAAATAATCAATAAGCAATATAAAAACCAAAACGATATGCGAATAACAAATACATGTAGCCATACATTATATCCGATTAGTCAAACATAAAGTTTCTATAA
Source organism: Tetrapisispora taiwanensis (nom. inval.) (assembly GCA_030573835.1). NCBI lineage: Eukaryota > Fungi > Ascomycota > Saccharomycetes > Saccharomycetales > Saccharomycetaceae > Tetrapisispora > Tetrapisispora taiwanensis (nom. inval.). The sequence goes on along the minus strand of JAJMDZ010000073.1, from coordinate 41,277 downwards.
TAACTTTATAATTTTATATTGTTTTCTTTTTTAATTTTCAAATTTCCTTAATAAATTATTGAAATCAGTTGAACACCATTTTTCTTTGTAAAAAATAACGATAAAAATGAACTTGAACGAAAAAATAAATAAATCTAGTTATTATCCCAAAGAATATAAGTTAAAATATATTCAAATTTCAAATAAAAAATTCAGAATCTGATAAATATATGATTATTAACAATCAAAAATATATCATAATTCATAATAAAGTAATAAGAACGATTCAAAACAATTCATTGTTTCTCTTTGAGTTTATAACTTTGTAAACAAAACAAAAATAAATCTCAAAATCACATTGAAATATTATGAATTGCACTTATAATATCAATGAACACAATCATGGAAAGTAAAACAATTAAATAATTAAAACAGATAAAAACAACAACGATTTTATATTGCTTCAATATAGTAGCGAGACGATAAAAACAAACTTAATTTTAACATACTCTAACAGCATCTTGCTTAATTTCTCTTGGTAAACCTTCGACACTGACTCTAGCTTCCTTAGCGTTTTGTAATAAAGCAGCGACTCTTTGAGCAGCGTTAACAGGAGCAGCAGCTCTTTGAACTCTGGCTCTAACGTTTCTTTGAGCTGGAGCGTTACGACGACCAGCAACAGCGTTCTTAGCAACTCTTCTTGGACCAGCAGCACGACGAGTGTTAGTGATTCTAGCTCTGGCTGGTCTTTTACGAGAACCAATGATTTCATCTAAAGATTTATCTAAAGCAGCAGACATATTTAATTTTTATTTTGGTGAATTTTTAGGTTTAGAGAATAATTATTCTTTTTTTGTTTGGGAAAACAGAATACTAGTATTGGTTTTATGTTTTTTTTAATATTCAAAATTAAATAAACAAAGACAGACAATAAAAAAGAACTCTAAGAATTATAAATAACAAAAGAAAATTTTTTTACAAATGATTTTTTGTAGTCCATTTATATATACTTTTTTTTTCAATTATTTTTTTTTCCTCTTTTTACCTAATATTTTCGACAAAGAAATTTTTCGAAATGAAAATAAAAAATTTTAATAATGAATACTGAAGTCCCTTTGTACGAACAACATTTTTTAAAAGAGAATAGTATTCGAATTTCTTAATTTCTTAATTTCGTAAAAAATCATAGTAGAATCTATATTATTATTCAAAATTTTTTCAAAATGTTTTCTTATGGTAATTAATTAGTACATACTGTTAGCGCCTATTGCCGTATGGAGGAATTTTCAATTATTTTTAATTATTTTATTTTCATTTATTTCACTACGGTATTATTCTTTAAAATACCATTACCGAAATAAAAATTAATGTTTTTTTATAAAATTTCATATTCGCACTCAGTTTCTTTTTCTTTTTCTCCAATAAATTGTTACAAATTGTTACGAAAAATTGTAAATAAAATATTTGAAGCTGTTTTATTGACGACAAAGATGAAATTATTTATTAATTTCTAACGTGATTATTTACATTACAAAAGATGATAATAATAAATTAAATTTCATTAAATATGACAAATACCATCTTTTTTTTTTCTTTTTTTTATTTTCTGTGTGGGTTCTTGTTTAATTTTTTAATCACAAGGGTCTCTTCCTAATAATTTCCCTTTCTTTCCTTTTTTTTTAAAATTGTACTCATACTGTTTTAAGTGACTGTTCATCGATATAACATAATAAGTGTTGGATATCTGTGTTTTATTTATTTTTGTTCAATTTCATACATAATTTCATACATAATAGAATAAGAAATTTTTGTTTTTCCATAATTTTAATTTATTTATTCTATGTGTAAAATATATAATTTATTTTGTTTGATTTAATGCTTTACTCTTCATTCTATTCATATAATTTTTTAAAATATTAGGTACATCCATTCTATTTAATTGAATTTCAATAAAATTAATATTTTCTTTATTATTTTTATTATCAATTAAAATTTTTTTTAATTCATTTTGTTTAAATACTTTAAATGTTTTACTTATTGGATTCTCTTTATTAACAAATGAATTAAATAACATTGTCCAATCCCATGATTTAATATCATTATAATTTCTTGTTGGTCCTTTAATTACTCTTTCAATAGTATATCCATCATTATTTAGCAATAATATATTCATTGGTACATTATAACGGACTATTGTTGATAATTCTTGTACAGTCATTTGTGCTGCACCATCGCCTTCACATAATATTAATTTTGGGTTATATGAAGTCGAATCTTCTGAATTAATATGTATATTTGGATGATCTTGCATACCAATACCAACACCTAATGCTGCTGGTAATGCCATACCAATTGATAAATAAAAACTTTGTGTAATATATTTAACTTGTGTTTTAAATTTGTAATCACGTGCACTGAATTGAAATGTACCTGTATCACAAATAACAACATCACCAGGATTAATAAAATCATAAATTGCATTTCTAATAAAATTTTGTGTAATTTCTTTATCTTCATCAATTAAAATATCATTATCTGTTTCTGATTGAATTGAATTTTTTAATTCTTCAGGATAATCAAAGATTAATTTAGAGGTATCAATAATTTTATTCAATTTTCTTAAAACATGAATAAAATTTAAATTCTTATATATATCGAATTTCTTACTATTATTATCTCTGATTTTAATATATGAGGTATGGAATTCAATAATTTTAGCATTCTTAGCATAATAATTATCAAAAGTATAATTACCAGAATTAATTTCATTAGTTTCAATCCCAAAATGCAATATTAAATCACAATTCTTCATACTCTCATTAACATTTGGTGAACCGTCATCACCATTGAATAACCCAATATAATTCTCATTTGATTCATCAATTATTGATTTGCCCATGATAGTTGAATAATTCCAAATACCTGTTTTAGAGATTAATTCATTTAATAATTTAGTACCATTAAATCTATCAACTAAAACATCACCAATAATGGCTGGTTTTTTACTATGATAAATTAATTCTTTTGTAATTTGTGTTAATCTATCAATTGAATCGTAGGAAATATTAGAAAGAGTTAATGGATCTTCTAAAGAAATTCTTGGGAATAAATTTAAATTAATTTCATCAACCATTAAATTAGCAAATTCTTCTGGAATAAATAAATAACCTGGTTTAGAATTTCTAAAAATGTCTCTTAATAAATCATCAACATCATCACATGCAGTATTAATGTCTTCTAGAAACTTAGAACTACAAGCGATCTTTTGGTCAACCATATCTTTACATATTTGATAATTTGGTACTTCTAAATTAGAATTTATATTACTTGGAATTAAATGATGGTAGTTATTGCCTGTTGCCATTTTTGCTTTTGAGACAACACCAACGATATGTAAAACTTTAACATTTTCAGTGAACGCACCTGCAATACCGTTTACTGCACTTAATTCACCAACACCATATGTAGTGATCATACAACCGATTTTATTAGTATATCTTGAATAACCATCAGCAGCATATGCGGCATTTAATTCATTACAACAACCAACCCATTTAATTTCATCAGGTTCATTACTTTCCTCATCACTATACATTTGTTCTAGTAAATTCAAATTATAATCACCTGGAACACCAAATATAGATTTAGTACCACATGATTGTAATCTTCTAAATAGATATTTGCCAAATGGAATTTTATTTTTATTAGTATCAATAATATTATTAATAGTCATTGTGTTTGCCTTTTCATTCAAATCAGATAGACTTGAGTCAGAGTGCACATTTTCAAAAGAGATAGGGGCCATTATTTATTACAATATTTTATCCTTAATGCTATTTTACTTTATTTAATATAATATTTAATAAGTAAAGTAAAATCATATAGATATATAAAGTATTATAAGAAATAATATTAATATGATTATAAAAAAAAAAATGTCTATTTTGTTTTATCGATGGGATCAACTAAAAAGAATATCATAATTGTCTGTAGTTTATATATTGATTTGAATCGTTGTTGTATTTAAATTTTTCAATTCATTTCAGGCGATTGATTTAATTTAATCTGTGACGTCTATTGTTAAATAGTTATCAATTAAATGCAATCAGAATTACAACTTATTCTACTAAAGAATGTTATTAAAATTAATATATTCTTTGTTTAATATCGAGTGAAAAACTTTTCCACAGTATTGTTCAATAAATAACCGCGCTTAACCGAACATCCCAGCTAAGAAAATTACCGAAAGTGGAATCGCTGTATAAATATTAGTGCTTTTAACTTTTTTAATTATTATAAACAGATTCGTTAATCTCGGTTATTCTCGATTTAGAAATACTTAAAAAGGTAAGCAAACCCCGAGTTTGCCGAAGTAATGAAAAGTACCGAGGTAACCGGACTCGAATTAAAACATCAAAGTTAATGTTGTTTTAATAAACTATTTAATTCACTATTGATCGATCCAATCCCTTAAAATCATCTCATCACTTAGATTAAACCTTTTAAAAACAAACAACCAAAAATTTGAATCATATTAAAGTTATTCACTTTCGACATTATCAATTAATACAAAGCCGGAACAGGACATTGAAATTATGTTTTAAATCAATTACATGTAATCCATAAATTAATATTCATTTCTTAGAGTTATTTATTCTTAAATAACCTTATGGTTATATTTCAAGTTTGCTTCTGTATTAAATAAATCATTTAAATGTGCTTGATCATACAAAAATTGTATTTAGCACGTGATAACAAAAATTCTTCATTTTATTTTTTTCCCGTTTCTTGCGAGCCTTCGCTGTAACCAATACGATGATATTTCAACCTTGAATCTTTTAATAAATATTATAACAATCAACCCTTTAAAAAAAAAAGAATTAAATCAATGATTGTAAAATATAAATATTTTTGATATTAGTAATTTTAAAATATTTAATTGTTTATTAATTTAAAGTTGCCTATTACTAACATTGAGAGATTACAATAAAATAATAATAAAATATATTGAATCATATATTATATCAATGACAACAAAATTAAGCGGGTTACAAAGAGAAGTGATACATTTATATAGAAATTGTATTAGACTAGTTTATCAGAAACCAGTTGAAAATCAAAATCATTTTCTTAAATTTATCCATAATGAATTTTCAAAATATAAAAATATACCAAGAAGCAATTTTACTTCAATCGAATATTTAATTAGGGTTGGTAATAAAAAATTAGAAACTTATTCAAGGCCTGAATTAAAAGATATTCATTAATAATTATTTAAAAGAATTGTTAAATTGTAAATAAAAGTAAACAATATATATAAATAAATATTCATAATTAACAAAAATAAAGAACATGCATTATTTATTTATTCTTCAATATTTTTTTTTAATTTTTTTATTAGTTTTTATCGTTTATTTGATTTTATTAAGTTTTTATATATATATATATATATATATTGATACAACAGGTATTATATAAATAAAATAATTTATTAACCTTGAAGTGTTCTTATTTATTTGCATTGTTATTATAAAAATAACTCTTCATAATTCTGAAAGATAAATTCAGTAATGTAATTTCTTAATTTCATATCAGTAATATCTCTTTCTCCTGTTATATCATGTATGATGCTGGGACTAAAAACAATAGCTAAGTTTGTTAAATTCATCAAATTAAATTTATTGAGTTCTGAAACTTTATTAACATGCGTACTGATTACTCTTAATAATATGTAATGCTCAACAGGAACGCTATTCAATAGTTTTTTAAATGATGAAATAGTAAAATCAAATAACTCTTGGTTCGATTCACCTGTAAGTTTTCCATTTAAGGGTAAGTTCATTAATAGATTGCTATTTCTAGTCACTTCAATTAACGGATCATAAATTTCAAAAGGGATCAAAGGATTGGGCAATTTACGTAGGTATCTTTTCAAAACATTAGTTGCTGCATTCACATCTGATTTTAATAGAGTCTCCAAGTTATCACTAATTTCTTTAGAGGATTTAATATCTTGAAATTCGGATTCAATTTCTTCAATTAATATCTGAGAACCTGATTTTCTGTATATACCTTCTGTTTTCAAATTTTCTTCATCTTGTTCAATAAATTGTATACAAGTTGTAACAATTAGTGGAACCATTGTTCCTTCATAAGTACACCTTTTAACCAATAATGAGCCAAAAAGATTTTGACCACTCAATGTGCTATTTACACTGTACCCGGATGATATAGGGTTTACCTTATTCTGAACTTGTGTATTTGAGTATTCAAATGAATTTGTTTGCAAATTGATAGGTTCTGATATTTCAAGTTTTGGATAATCAATAGAATATCCTGAATTTTTAATACTACCTCCAAATAATTTTTTATTAGGTGCTTGTGGTGATTTTGGATTTATACCTTGTTGAGGAGAATTATTTGCAGATGAACTATCACTTGAAAAAAGTTTCCAAAACTTAGATTTTGAATTTGAGTGGTTACCTTGCATTAAGTCATTAACGGAATTAGTTTGCTTTTTTGGAGTTACACCTGCCACAGGTTCATACATTCTACTTTCTGTCATAGTATTCTCTGTATTACTGCTTTGGAAAGGTTCAAGGAGATTTTTTTCCTTTCTCAATTGCTCAATTTCCACTCTTAATGACTCCTTAATTTTTTTCAGATTATCAATCTCATTAGATAATCTGAATTTTGATGTTTCCATGTTTCTCAATTCTAACTTCATTGTTCTTAAGTTCAAATCTAATTCGGTCAACTCTTTTGATAGCATACCGATTGTAGGGGATGCTACTTCTTTCGGATCTAATGTTTCAATTCTAGCATTGCTATCAACATCAATAGAAAGTTTTGAAATTTCATCTTTCATGACATTATCAATACCTTGTAAACTTAAGTTTCTGTGGCGATGACCAGTAGTTGAAGGTGTAGCATTATATCTGGTAAAAGTATTACTCTTTGTAATATCTGGTGTATGAATGTTAGTTGTAACTGCTGATGATGTAGAAGAAAGAGTTGTATCAGCTATATTACTATTAGATCTTATATGGTCATAATCAGCATCACTCTCTTGAAATATTGATTTGATATTTGGTTGTTTATTTTCAGAAGACATCATTCTTTTATGAGAATAAACAGTGCTATCACTTTTGCCCCTACTAGAATGTCTTGTTTCGCCATTAATTATTGGCGAGTTCTTATTAAAACCAGAGATATTTGTTCTATCAGGAGATACACCCCAACCAGAATGCGTGTCCAGCGAATCATCCAATTTAGTGACATACGGCGTATCTCCAAATGATTCATTATAAATTTTAGTATTTTTATTATTTTGTGGTTGTTTTGATTTGAAATTTGATACCAAATTTCTTGAAATTTTTGATAGTGATCTTGATAATTTTTTCTTACCATTATGATCGGAATACGAACTAGATGTGCTATTATTTGTCGTCTCGCTGACCAAACTATTAGAATGATTGATTGCTGTTTCATCAGAATCTTGATTGCTTTGTTGTGAATTAATCGAGATTGAATTTTTAGAATGGTTAGAGGTTTCTTTATCCAAAGAATCAAAATTAATGGCAAGACCATTCAAATTCTCAACTCGTTCAGTATCATCTTCATGTGAATCTACAATTAAATTATTAACTAAACTGTTTTGAGGATATGTTTCAGTAATTGCAATAGGGCTATTGATCCCTTGATTTGTTAAATCAATACTACCCATTGGAGTTCTAAATCTATCACGATTTAAATTGTAATTAAATTCTTGCAAGTTATCATTTATTGGTTTTAAAGTGTCAGAATTATTATTATCTTGTTTCAGTGGCGCAACTATTATTCCATGTCTTTTTGGAGATACCATTATATTTTTATCATTATCTGTTAAAGAATTTTCAAGATTATCATTTTTTGCTGGAATTAATGTATTACTTAATTGTCTCGGTTTTAATGATGCTTTCCTTAGTTTCGATTCTTCATCAAAATCAAAATTTTCTAACGTTGAATTTAACATATCATCAATCGATGTCTTTCTATTATGAATTTTTGTATTATTATTATCTGGTACTTTATTTACATTATCATCCACTGGTAAAAATTGTGGTATTATACTTTCAGAATTAGTTTTTGCATGAGAGGAAATTTTTCTCTTATTTAAATCTAATAATTCTGGGAAAGTATCATTTTCTGATGCATTTGAAGTGGAATTATCTTTATTTGAATTATTTTCATTATTTTCATTATTTTCATTTTCGTTTTCAAATATCAATTCATTTGTTGTGCTTAATAATGAATTTCTATTTAATTTTTGTGATCTATGTGGTGAGACAGGTCTTCTTGTTGACCTTTTTGGTATTATTAAATTTGATTGATAAGAATCTAATGATCTTGATCTGCTATGTTCAATTTGTTTTAATTCATCTTTTATTTTTTGTTTTTCATCTTCTTGTTTTTTAAGTAATATTAATTTATGACAATTCATACATAATAAACCTTTCCTAGTCTTCGCATATTTTAAACCTTCTATTTCACTATTACATCTAAAACATTTAAAACATTTCTTACAATATGCTTCGTTATTTGTTAATATAATTGCCATGTTTTTAATATGATCATGACAATTTATGCATTGATAATTTGAACATTTTGAACAAATTAATAATTTTTGATCATTACCAATTCTTAAAAAATCAGAATCAATATTTAATTTATCATGACAATTATAACATTCAAAACAGTCCATATGCCATTTATCATCTTCAATTTTAAAAAATTTATTATCTTGAATATTTAATTTACAACCAACACATATAGGAACCTCTTGAGAAATATTTTCTGTCATAATTATTAAATCAAAGATTAATCAACTTTACTATTATCCACTCACCTAAAAAACAATATGGAAAAATAAATTTAATAATTGAGTTTGGGTTGCTCTTATAAAACAGTTAAGGGAGGGGGGCAATAATAACTTTAAGTAGATTAAATAATTAATATTTTATTTTTTTTAAAAATTTAGAGTAATACAATACTAAAACATTTAGATTAAAATAATAAAATATCTTAAAAATAGAATAAAATATTAATAAAATAACTTAAATCAGTAATAATTTTATAATAAATTCTATAGAAATAATTTTTTTTTTTTCATTGTGTGTATAAATAGATACATCCTTATTCTTATAAAAAACTCTCTCTCGCACTATTAGTTGTACCGTCTTTTTTTCCTATATCTTAAATTTGAATTATTTTTTTTTTGTTACCACTCACTTTAAAATTTCTGTTATTATGTAAATGATTTTATAATAATTCGTAATGACAATAGTGTTTATTTTTAGAAAAAAAACATTTTAAAAGTAGATATTTTATAATTCAATATTAAATTAAAATATTTATTATAATCTTTTTAAGTTTTATTGATATATAACTAAATTAATATTCTTATATACTCAAGAGTCTATCTAACAAATAAATCAAAGATTCTTTAGTTCTAATTTATTATATGATTGATCTATGATAAATCCATGTTTCCTTGACTTAATAACAGTTCGTTAACTATATCTTAAAGTTACTCTATGAACCAATATATATCTCAATTATACCATTAACTAATATATACCTTTACACATTCTCTGTTTTAAATACTTTATCTCTTTAGTATAATTACTATTACAAGCATACAACCTTCGGGTAACGAAAAAACATCATAAAATTAATTTCAAAGAACAAAAAAAATGAAAAAAATTGAAATTAAACATATGTGTAATGCACTTGGTTAGCTACAACTGAAATTTGAATAAATATCTATAAATTGAAATTCACAATAGAATTTATTGATATTGTCATCTATATATTACTTTCTGTTATTAATTAAATAATAACAAACTCAAGAAAGAAACTATACTTTTGAAAAAAATGTCTACAGAAACTAGTAGTGTATCAACTCAATTCCTATCAAATATAATTGGTAAACCAGTTCATGTCAAATTATATTCTGGTATGTTATATAACGGTAAACTAGAATCCATTGATGGTTTTATGAATATTGCATTATCAAATACCACTGAACATTATGAAAATAGTGCAAATGGTATGTTAAAAAGATATGAAAACGATGTCTTCTTAAGAGGCACTCAAGTTATGTATATCAGTGAAGTATAAAAAACATATAATAATCAACAACATTATAATTAATCAAATAATTATAATACACATGTAATAAAAAAATAATGATTTATAATAATCACATCATTAATAAAATAACAAAAAACTAAAAAGGGAAACTTTCAAAATTCTTCTTTTATATTTGCATTTAATATATATATTCATTTATTTACAATATTTTATACCATAAATATTTTAAAATAATAAGAATGAATCTTTTAATTATTTTTTATCCTTTGATAGTATTTGATAAGCTTCATCTAATGTTGAATATTTTATTCTTTTCTTACCATGTAATAATCCAAGTTCTAATTCAGCTTTATCAAGAATTTTCCAATCATCCCATGTAGTATGCTTAATATCATTGAGTTCAATATCTTTACCTTTAATTATATTATCGGTTGTTAAATCTTTTATAACATTGTCTGCAACTTCAAAAGCATTCATCATCGTTGACATTATGACACCATGACTACCTTTTTGAATCCATCCTGAAGAGTATAATTTAGGATATATTTTATCGGTGCTAGAATTTATGACTCTACCTTCTTTAGTAAATATATGATCTTTAGAAAATTTAATATTTAATTTTTCAAACTCTTCCAATGGCTTACCCAAATAACCTAATGATGTAATTAATAAATCTACATCATATTTCAATAAAGGTTCATTTATATCTTCAATTAATTTATTTTCTTCTGTGAATTTATTTTGTGCTAGTTCTAAACCTTCAATTTCCCCATCCTCATTGGCAATAATTTTTTTAGGTGTTTTCATATAATCAAATTCCCATGTTTTTTGTATCATAGTATCTGGAATAACTAATGGTACTTGCTTTTTATAATTCTTTTTTGTTCTTTCTTCATATGGCTTTAAATATTCCGAACATATTTCAATTCTTCTTTTGAATGCTCTATCCCCAGGAAGGTTATTTAATAATTCATAATTGAAATGTTTATCAGATATTTGACCTTTGATTCCATATTTTTCTAATTCAAATAATTCTCTAAGTTCTTTATTTGTAAATTTTGAATTATAAAAATCTCTTCTTGCAATGATCTTAACATTTGTTATTGGGGCTTTTCTTAAACATTCTAATGCTATTGGTGAAATATCCGTATTGTTCCATATTTCTTCAATTTGATTACTTATCAATAAACGTGCAATATCTAATGCTACATTACCATTACCAATAATACCTACTTTTTTTATTTTTGGCCAATCATAGTTAGTTAACTCGATATTTTTTTTATTGCCTGGGTGTCCATTATACCAATTGATAAACTGTCTACTGCTAAAGACACCTTTTACGTCAGACTCACCAGGAATTTGTAATTTTCTATCACCTGAACACCCATAACTTAAAATCACAGCATCTTGTTCTTTTATTAATGTTTCTAATGGAATGTCTTTACCAATCGATACCCCACCAATAAATTCAAACTTATTATTTTGATCTTCTAATTGTGAAGAATATTTATCTGCTGTTTCAGTAAAAGTATCTTCACAATTTTTGACTTCTGGATGATCTGGAGCAACACCATATCTACTCAAACCGAATGGACTAGGGAGTTTATCCCAAACTGTGACATGTAATGGTATTGGTGATTTTTTTAATAAATGATGTGCAACATAAAACCCTGAAGGTCCAGCACCAACAATGGAGACCCTTTTTCTATTAATTGCAGTTGAAATATTTCTTATATATGTGATATTCATAGTTTGCTTTGCTGATTTCAATTTATATTATAAAAGTCATTATACTAACAATATATTAATTTTTTAAAATAATTCTTATTTATATATAAATCAGTATTAGAAGTTCTAATACCTTTTGAATGGTAGTATCAAAAATCGATGCCTTTTTCCCCGATACCGAATTTGACTTTTAAGTCATCGAATTGGATGGGAATTACATTGAAATAAAAAAAAACTCATTAAGTTTTAAAAGATTTAATTTATAAATGTTCCAGATCTTGTAAAATTAAATTATTTTGTAAGTTATAACATATAGAAAATTAAAACCATTATCGTAACAATTAACATTTAATTGAATTTAGAATGTCTATGAAATACGACTCTTTCCTACTGTTTGGTGATTCTATAACTGAATTCTGTTACAATTGTGATATGGATAATGTCGAAGGAGAACAATTTACTTTAGGTGGTGGTTTAACTAATGTTTATACAAGAAAGATGAATATAATTCAAAGAGGGTTTTCAGGTTATACTTCTAGATGGGGTACTTATATCTTACCAAAGATTTTAGAGGAAGATGCTACTATTAAAATTGCATACATATTTTTTGGCTCCAATGATTCTTGTTCTGGTGGTTTGCAACATGTCCCATTGAATGAATATAAAGAAAATATAAGATCAATGGTAAAATTATTAAAAGAAAAAAATATAAAACCGATAATTGTAGGTCCTGCTGTCACTGATCTAGAATATTTCAAAATTTTGAAACCAGAAGAAGCAGCAACAGGTAATGTACGTACAAATGAATTGTATAAACAATATTCTGATTCTTGTGATGATTTATCAAAAGAAGAATCAGTTGCTTTTGTAGATTTGTATTCTGCTTTCATCGAAACAGGCGAAGAAAATTGGAAAGGGATGTTACGAGATGGTCTTCATTTTAATGGTAAAGGTTATAGAGTAATGTTTAATGAATTGTTGAAATGCATCAAATCTAACTATCCGGAATATTATCCAGATAATATGGAATATAAAATGCCAAATTGGAGAGATGTTAACCAATCGGGTGAAAATCTAAAGGACTTTTTATAGAAATAAAAAAATAAATAATATTGTATATACAAATGTATTTATAAAATAAACATAACCTTAGAGTCTAAATTTAATGTTATTATCTACAAAAAGCTTGAATCTTAATCATCAATAATTTTTCACCTTTTATATCATATCGCTTACGTTAATAAATACGCTAAATGAATATATAAAAAATTAATTGTACTATTTAAAATTTTGGTTCACATTATAGAATAAATTTATATTGTTGTGTGAGATTTGAGTATTATTTCAAACACAATAAATGGCCAAGAAAATATATTATGAGTGAGGTTGAAAATATAGTTAATTCTAACACATCTTCTGCATCAATTGTGCCGCCAATTCCTTTAGCAATTGAAGATGATACATTTAAAGGGAAAATTAAAGGTCTGATAGACAGTGCAATGAAAGATAACCCATACTTCGCAGCAGGTGGTGGTTTAATGATACTTGGGACAGGTTTAGCACTAGCGAAAAGTGGGTTAACATTGGGTAGCAATTTGTTGTATCGTAACTTAATTGTTGATTTAGAAATACAATCAAAGGATAAATCTTACAATTGGTTTCTATCCTGGATGGCTAAACACCCACAAAGAATATCTAAACATCTTGGTGTAAGGACTCAATATATTCAGCATAATAATGGTTCAGTGACGACTAAATTTGATTTTGTTCCAGGTCCTGGTAACCATTGGATAAGATACAAAGGTGCATTCATTTATGTGAAAAGAGAAAGATCAGCAAGAATGGTTGATTTAACGAATGGTTCACCATTTGAAACAGTTTCATTGACAACATTATACAGAGATCGACATTTATTCAATGATATTTTAACTGAAGCTAAAGAATTAGCAATTAAATCATCTGAAGGTAAGACAGTCTTATATACAAGTTTTGGACCTGAATGGAGACCATTTGGTCAACCTAAAGCCAAGAGAGCCATTCAATCCGTTATATTAGATAGAGGCATTACTGACAATATATTAAACGATATCAATGATTTTTTGAAAAACGGTATTTGGTATTCTGAGAGGGGTATACCATATAGGAGGGGTTACTTATTATATGGACCTCCAGGATCAGGTAAAACAAGTTTTATTCAAGCTTTAGCCGGTGCATTAGATTATAATATTTGTATATTAAATCTTTCTGAAAATAATTTAACAGATGATAGATTAAATCATTTAATGAATAATATGCCAGAACGAAGTATCTTATTATTAGAAGATATCGATGCAGCATTTAATAAAAGAACACAAAGTAATGAAACTGGATTTCAATCATCAAGTGTTACGTTTAGTGGATTATTGAATGCATTAGATGGTGTTACATCGAGTGAAGAAACAATCACATTCATGACAACTAATCATCCAGAAAAATTAGATCCTGCAATATTAAGACCAGGAAGAATTGATTTTAAACAATTTATTGGTAATGCAACAGAATATCAAATTAAAAAAATGTTTTTGAAATTTTATCCAAACGAAATTAAATTGTGTAAAGAATTTATTTTAAAGATAAATGAAATTAATAAACCAATAAGTACAGCACAATTACAAGGATTATTTGTTATGAATAAAGATGATCCTAATTCATGTATTAAAATGATTGAAAAAATATCTAATCCAATTAATTTTTAATTCAAATAAATATAAACAATGATAAAAATGTAAATATATATAAACTTGTATATAAAAGTGAAAACAATCTTTTTTTTTTTTATAAAACTCACAGTAATTTTTTATTAGAATATTATCTTATATTATTTATGTCTATCATTATTTATATATATATATATAGTTATATTGTATCATTATTAATTATTAAATTATAAGCTTTATTTAAATGTTCTGGTAAAACATCTAATGATCTATCTTGAATAGCTAAATCATTTGCTTTTGTAATAATTTTAATAATTAATTCATTATAAATACAATTTAAGATTAAAAAATCATTCTCATCAATATCGATTGATTTTGTTATTGAAGAATGTTTTAATTCTCTCAATAAATAATTTTGAATAAGCTTATTACTCATATTGTGAATAATTATATTGTTATGTTATACATTGTTACACATTGATATAAAAAATATATATTATTATTTAGACATTTAATTGTTATTTATATATTTTATATATTTTATATATTTTAATTGTTATTTATATATTACGCGTAATCAAAATAATCTATAATATCATTCGGATTAATTACCATTGTATTTTCTTTATGATTATTAAAAAAATGAAAATTAATAATGTCATACTAAATTTACAAGCGGGTGTTTTGAGACAAAAAAATAAGAGAAAAAGTAAATAACCAATAGACACGATGACACAATTCCCTTAAAATTATATATTAAAAAAAAAAAAAATAATACAATCAATTATTAATAATAAACTTTAATTTATTTAATTTTTATTTTTTTTTTTTACTCCAATTAAATAATATTTTGTTTGTTGTTGTTGAAAATAACCCTTAAATTCTTATCATAATCATAATAATTCAACAATTTATTGGAGATTTATATTAAATCTGTTGACGTCTTTTTTAAAAAATATTATTATTTTGCTATTATTTTTAATTATTAATGACAACTTTATCTTATTGTTAATTGATTTTGTAATAATTTTAGATTTAGATTTAAATTTATTGGTTTTGTGTCACTTTTTTTTTTTAATTCGATATTAAATAAATAATTATATCCCCTTTTTATCAATTAATTTTATTTTTTTTTTGGTTTTAGTTACAAATTTAATTGTGGATCATTGGCGGCTAATTTAACTGATTATAAAATTATTTTTAATATAAATATAGCTATATATATGTTTTGTAAAAAAAAATAATTGTTTTTTGTTTTATAATTATTATCATAACAACAGTAATAGACAACAGAGAACACGTTATAGTATACGTTCAATTTCTTTACAATATTAATTTTAAATTTTTTTAACAATGGAATATACAACTTCATCAAACTATTTAAATTTACAAACTGTGTTTGATAATCATTTAGATTTGAATGATTATCAATTTAATAATTCAACTACAAAGACTATTGAAGATAGTTTAAAAGAATTAGAATATTTATTGATGAATAATAATAACTTAAATTTAAATCAAAATAATTATTATAGTGAGAATAATTATACTTATGAAAATGAAAATAATTTATCAACAAAAAATAATGAATTAATTAAAACACATTACATAAATGAAATACCAAGAAGTTTATCAATTAATAATTATAATAATAATAATAATAGTAATAATAATAGTAATAACAATAATAGTAATAACAATAATAGTAATAACAATAACAATTTTAATTATAATGATACTAATATTTATAAAAAATCAATGGCAATTATACCAAAATGGGTTAATATACCAGAAGGATCAAAATTTTTTGTAATTAAATCATCAACTATACAACATATACAAAAATCTTATTATAACAGAATTTGGTCCTCAACATATTTTGGTAATAAAAGATTAAGTGATGCATTCAATTCTTTAGATAATGAAAATTTAATTATTAATAATAAAGATAATAGTAATGGCACAAATAAAATTTTTTTATTATTTTCTGTAACAAAATCAGGTAGATTTTGTGGTGTTGCTGAAATGATTTCAAATATACAAGATAATCTTGATACAAGTATTTGGTTAGATGATACAAAAAAATTTGGTCAAGCTTTTAAAGTTAGATGGTTATTTGTAAGAGATATACATAATAGAAATTTAAAACATTTTTTAATTCCGTCAAATGATATGAAACCAATTACAAACTCAAGAGATACACAAGAAATTCCATTTTCAATTGGTAATTCAATTATTAAATTATTTAAAGATAAAACAAAAAATACAGATATAACATGTTTCTTAGATGAAGATTATGAATGAAATAAAAATAAAAAAGTTATAAATTAACTATAATGTATTTGATTACAATAGGGCGTAAATAATAAATGATACATAGTAAAAAAAAATGACATACAAAACACCCCCCTCCCCCCCCCCCACCCACCTTACAAACTCAGACATTTCACTTTGTTTAATTCGCGCTGACTTAAAAGATTTCAA
>JAJMDZ010000073.1:0-24156 GCA_030573835.1 Tetrapisispora taiwanensis (nom. inval.) | reverse complement strand
AATGTATATAACTAAAGGTTGGCATATCTTTGAATCTATTTAATAAGTTATTTTGTAAATTATAATAAAAATAAAAAATAAAACTTGAATACAATTGAAAAATATAGCTTTAAGTCATCAATAAAGAATTATATGAGTTCAATAAAACAATAGTTTAAAAAAACAAATATTATTATGTTATGTAATATAAATCATTTAACAAGAGGTAATATAACTCATATAAGATCATTTTCAGTACTCAATTCATTGAAAGGTAAATCGAACATATCTAATAAAGATGTACACAACAATTCATCAAGTATAAAATTTAAACTATTAGATGAACCCCAAAGAGCATATTTAGATAGAGTAATTAGAGTAGACCAAGCAGGCGAATTAGGTGCAAACTACATATATGCTGGTCAATATTTTATACTTGCAAATAAATTCCCACACTTAAAACCAATTCTACAACATATGTGGGATCAAGAGATCCATCATCATAATACATTTAATAATTTACAGATACAAAATAGAGTTAGGCCTTCTTTAATTACGCCGTTTTGGAAAGTTGGTGCCTTTTGCATGGGTGCAGCAACTGCATCAATCTCATCAAAAGCTGCAATGGCCTGTACAGAAGCTGTCGAGACTGTCATTGGTGGTCATTACAATGAACAATTGCGTTGTCTTGATAATGGATATATACAATCCAATACAAATAATTCTAAATCAATTACAAATGAAATAAAAAAATTAATAGATGTCATTTCAGAATTTAGGGATGATGAATTAGAACATCTGAATACTGCTATTGAACATGACTCAAGAAAAGCTGTGCCTTATATAATGTTAACTGAAACTATTAAATGTATTTGTAAAGTAGCAATTTGGTCAGCAGAAAGAATATAAAATGAAAGGGATATCTGGTCGTGACCTTGGTAATAATTATTTAAATAATATTCTAAATATTTTACTGTAAATAATTTATAAAAATATGAGTGTATTAATCGATATACTTGTGCTATATATATATATTATGAAATATTAGTTCATTTTTTCTGAGAACATACTTAAATTTGTTTTGGTATTCTATCCATTGTTATTCTATTAATATTCTTCTTATAACACAAAACACTTATTAACATGCAGAATTGATTATTATTGCGTTCTATTATTGTTATTGCCATTGTTATTTTTTCCTTTTATTTTAATATATTAAAAATAAATTCAATATAATAAATTAATATAAATGAAATTTAATTACACTAAACCACTGTATAAATTTAATGCACCAACAATTGATGGATCAACTTTCGAACCTTCCCTAAATTCATCTAAAGTAATATAACCGTCATCATCTTTATCCATTATACTAAATATCTTTTTAACTCTTAATTCTGGAGTAGCTTCATCTTCACTTAATTTAACCATTGAACCCATCATTTTGTATATACTTGATACAATTGTATACATTTCATCATAAGTAATATAACCATCATTGTTTAAGTCATACAATTTAAAAGCCCAAGATAATTTTTCTTCTTGTGTACCTCTTGAAGTAGTACTCAACACTGTTATAAATTCATAAAAATCAATAAATTCACTATGATCCTTATCAAATACATTAAAAATATGATTTGCAAATTCTTCTGGATAACCAAATGGGAAATATTGTTTGTAAATATTAACAAAATCTTCACGAGTTAATTTACCAGTTGGAAAATCTCTTAAGAAACCTTTATGCCATTGTTGGATTTCTCTTCTATCAAAATAAGTTGATTGTTTTAAACTAGTGATATCATCTTTAGATAATTTTGAAACTTTAGCACCCATGATTAAAAT
Source organism: Tetrapisispora taiwanensis (nom. inval.) (assembly GCA_030573835.1). NCBI lineage: Eukaryota > Fungi > Ascomycota > Saccharomycetes > Saccharomycetales > Saccharomycetaceae > Tetrapisispora > Tetrapisispora taiwanensis (nom. inval.). The sequence continues at coordinate 22,335 of JAJMDZ010000073.1, read as the reverse complement.
TTATGGTATGATTTTGTTGAACATATGATTGTGTTATTAATGTTTTCTCAAAATCAATTAATAATATACAATATCCAAAATATAATAGAACGTAGTTAAATAATCACTGCAATGCTTAATGTATCAAATAATTCAATAATTATATACTCAATTATTCCACTTTCCACTATTTTACGACTCGACTATTTCAAATAGTTAATATGTTTTTTGTTTTGTGTACCTTTGATTAAATTCTCAAAGTAGCGTTGTTCATAAAAAAGAAAAAATTGAAAAAAGAAAAGGATATTCAATTTGAAATTTTCTGTTTCGGCTAGAAAGTTATGTAGTGAATAAGAATAATATAAATTATTAAATGTTTATCATGTCAGACATTCATTTCATTGAAATCAATGTTATATCTGATGATTATATACACTCGAATTCATATAATATGGGTTCATAAGTAAATGATTAAACTCTTGTTGAAATATATTATAGTCTATTTATCTGCTATTCTTTGAATTGTTGACATCAAGATTTGAATTGATTATGTAGAGAGTTCAGAAATCAAATTTCAACCTTGACTAATAAATATATTAATATATATGGAACTGTATAATATAAATACATTGAATAATAAGTTTTTCTTCAATAACATAACTATTATTACAATATCAATATCATATTTAGTATCAATGTTACATATGAGACGTATCGAATGATACCCATAGTAAGTTTTAGCCTCGTTCCGAATAATTTAATTTTTTTATATAGTGGTAAGCTTATTAAGGTTAACCAGATTTATAATTATGTAGAGAAAAGTATAAAGTTTATATATAAAGATTTAATTCAACAATTGCATTGTTTGTTATTACGAAAGTTCTACAATCATTAAGTATTTTTTTATATCAAAATAAATCACAAGCATATATCCAATCCTTTTAAAATTTAGTATTTTTAAATGTTGGAAGATACTAAAATTAATCATATTGAATATGAAGTTGATTCAGAATCAATGGATGTCGATAATGATTTAAGTTCAAATTTACAGTTTGAAGATTCAAGTAATATATCAGGTGGTACAGATTCTGATATGAATATGTTAGGTGACGCCATTGTACCAATTTCAGTTATTAATAATGAGGGTGCCGATGCTACCGAAGTTGATGATGGTACAAAATTATTATATGCAGATTTAATAAATTCATTTCCAGTTAAGACATCTGATAGATTATTTGATGATATTCTTTCTTCTATACCATTGATGCAAATTATTAACAATAAAGAAAATTATGATGTATTGAAATATAATGGTAAAATTAATAATAGTATATTAAAACAATCAATGATTAATTATTCAAAATATAGAAATCAAATTTCTACTAATGCAATTGGTTCCATTATTGATCAAATTGTGATCCAAAGTAAATTTGAATATAAATCAATAACTTGTCCTCAACATAATAAAATTGATATCTTCATGGGAGTATTAATTGATCCAAATCAAAAAATTAATAATATTGATGATCTGCCATATATATCAATAAATCATATTAAAATTACTGTCAAAACAAGATCTGTTTTAGAGAGAACAAAAAGAACGATAGGTCCTTCAAGATTTCATATTGTTAATCAATTACATCCATTTGATTCAAAAGATTTAATGACATTTAATAAAGATGATCCAAATTTAATTGACTATGCTATATATGCTACCGATGATACAAATAAATTAATATTAATTGAAATATTCAAATCAGAATTTAGCACAGATGAGGAAAAAAAATTGTTCACTACATCTTGTATTAAAGAAAGATATTTAAAATCATTAAAGGATAATGACGAACAAAAAGAACATACAATACCAACATCGATTGATTGTTTAAACACTTTATTTAAAGTATTTAAAGGTCCATTGACAAGGAAATCAAGTTCTGATCCAATTAAAAGAATTCGTTCCGATAACCCTGTCTTGAATTTACATATCAATCCAGAATGGTTGACAAGTAAATATGGTTTTAAAGTTAAATATGAAGAAGACGAAGAAAATGGAGAAGTAATAACAGAATATGAGCCTGAAGATTTAACTAATTATGTTGAAAATAGTGAAATAAGGAAACTAAGAGAATCCACAACAAGAAAATGTTTAGAATTAATTTTCGTTGGTAAAATGATGATAAATATATCATCAAAAGAAGAATTAGAAGCATCATCAAAATCATTGCGTACTTTCAATCTATTACAAACAACATTTTCTACTGCTTTTTTCAAACAAATTATACAAGAAAGAGGAGTGGGTTTACCTATTGATAATCATTCCAGTTATGACACTGACTATCATTTCATTGATCTGTCTACTTCTCTCTCTTATTCAGAAAGAACAATAATTCAACTGTTCGAAATACTTTCACAATTAGATCCAGAAAATGTTGGTAAATATTATGATTCCTTACAGTTTATAGCTAATGTTAAAAACTCATATCAATTAAGTTCTTATTGCTCAAAATTAGATATAATTGGTTATGAAACATTAGAGAAAGCACTAAATACATTCAATTTAAATCCAGATGTAGTTGATATATCCTCTTTAGAGGATTCCGTTATCATGGCAATATATCAAACCGAATTAAAGGATAAAAGTTTGAGTATGAATAGACATACAAATTTAAGAAATGCCTTACGTGTTTTAGCAAAATACAAAAAATCAGAAAAGCTTAAATTTTTTGTAGATTACGAACCTTATCTAAATAATCACACCGCCTATAACATCTTAGAAATTGATGAGTCTGTTGATGATGATATAATTCAAACAGCATACTCTATAAAGGTAAACGATGCTCCTGGTTTGAAAATTGATTGTATTAGAGCTTTATATACCGTTGCAATTACAAGAAGAAGTATGGGTTTATTAAATTTCTTATTACAAGAATCACCTATCTTCTTAGATTATTATGGCATAGATATTTATTCTTATCAAACAGCACTTTCGTTATTAGATGTGAATGATAATGCTGCAAACGACACTATTTTGGAAATTTTTCAAAAGAAATGGTTCAACGATTCACTTACATCATTTGATCATCTTTTAAAATTAAAGGCTGCTTTAACAAAAATAGCTATTGAAAGAAACTCTAAATTGATTTCTCACTTTTTAGAAACAGGCATTATCGACCCAACATGTCTTCCAGCCGAAAATTGGCCAACTGGTTTGAACAATATAGGTAATACATGTTATCTGAATTCGTTATTACAATATTATTTTGCCATATCTCCATTAAGAGATGATATCATAGGATACAGAAAAACACTTGGTGATCTGGAAAAGAATTTAGTATATCAAGGAAACAACCGTAGGATTGGAGGAAGAGTTACGAACAGCTTTGAAGTTGAACGTTCAGTACAATTTGTATACCAGCTAAGAGATCTTTTCTCAGAAATGATATATACTCAATCTAGATGTGTTACCCCAAAAAAGGAACTTGCTTATCTAGCCTTTGCTCCAAGTAATGTTGAGGTTGATTTTGAATCTGAAGATGCCAATTCAAAAGTAACAGTTATAAATAATGATGAGAGCACAACAACAGGCAGGTCTGTCGAAGAAGAAGAATTATTAGTAAATTTTGATAATAACCATTCAGGTGAACGTGAATCAAATCAAATAGTGGATGAATCTAATACATCAAGCCGTGTTGCTAAAATTAGTCCTGATCAATTGGAAAATGCCTTAGAAATGGGTCGTCAACAAGATGTTACGGAATGTATAGGAAATGTATTAAATCAAATTGAATCGGCAGATATTCCTCTATCTTTAGATGATGATGGAGAACAAATTGATCTAGTGAAGAAATTATTTTTTGGAAAAACTAAACAACGTATTATACCGTTTGACGATAAAAAGGATACCCGTGTTAAAGTAGAGCGATTTTTATCTTTATTAGTAAATATTGGTGATCATCCAAAAGATGTGTATGATGCCTTAGATTCATATTTTAATGATGAGATTTTGGAAATGGAAGAATATGGAAATGTCAAAAAAACATTATCAATCATTGAATTTCCAACTATTTTACAGATTCAGATTCAAAGAGTATATTATGATAGAGAAAGATTTATGCCATTTAAATCAATTGAACCATTGCCTTTTGGTAATGAAATATATATGGACCGTTATGCAGAAACTGATGATCTAGAGCTAATCTCCACTAAACAGCTTACAAATGATTTGAAAAAACAATTATTAGAATTGAAGGCAAGACAAAAAGACTTACTGAATAGGAATGAATTGGGATTATCTCGAAAGGAATCATTAATTGAGACAAAAAGATTATTAATGTCATCAACATTAGAATCAAATGGAGTATCTGTAGACTCAAAAGAAATACTAATTTCGCAGATAGATGCTAAATTGACATCCATCGATGGAGAGTTATCAATTTTATTTACCAAGATAAAAGATCTGGATGCCAAAATTTCTTCTCAATATGAAAAGTTCAAAGATATTAAATATAATCTGTTTGCAGTTTTTATACATAGGGGTGAAGCAAGTTATGGCCACTATTGGATTTATATAAAGGATTTCCAACAAAACAACATATGGAGAAAATACAATGATGAAACATTAACAGAAGTTCCTGAATCAGAAGTATTTCATTTTGTAGAAGGAAATACGGCAACCCCATACTTTTTGGTTTATGTAAAGAACGAAAACATTAATGATATTGAACCATTAAAAAGGGTACTTGGTCTTAATGATATTAATTAAGACTAATTATTAGATTTTTACTTAATTTGATATTTTATTGTATATTCCTGTAAAGAAAACCTATTAGTAAAATTATTGTAACTCATAAATATATATTATTTAGAAAATATGCTAAATTTACTTAATCAAATTTTCGAAGAATATTATATTTTATTACATAGTATTTTTAAAAAATATAGAAGAACTATTAACTTTGATAAAACTTAATACTTCAGTATAAGTATTTTATATATCTTGACTGAATATTTCATGGGCATACACCAACTATTTTTCAACAATTGATTAAAATTTATTAAAATAATTAATCTCAGTTAAACTCAGAAGGATCGATAAAATGTTTATTTCTTAAAATAAAAACAATGTATTTTGATAGAAATGCATCAACACCAAATCTATTTAAATAATATCTCATTAACTTAATGTCTTTAACAATAGAAGGTCTTTTATCAATTGTAAAAACTTCGCTTGTAAATGCATTGATAAGAGATCTCTCAGGATCTTTAAAATTTTCACCACATGCCTCCCACCAAAACCCCCCACCAAGACTGTTTTTCTTTACATATTGACCCTTTAACTTCATAGAATCGACATTATCGTACGAAACAAAAATTTGTGACTTTTTATCATAACAATATGCTGATACGTATTCACTATCAAAGTATTCAGTAGCTCCTACAATTGGTAACCTATTATAGTTCCAAATTCCAGGTTCATCTTTGCTGAAGCCTACTGCCTTTTTATATTTTTTGCCAATTGGTTTCTCATCACTATTATCAATTTTGACACCAGAAAAACCTCTACCATATGCAGCCATTCCCAAGATAATTTTTTTAGAATCAATATTTAAAGAACTCTTCATGTACATTATTGCATCATTACCACAAAGTGTAGAATCTGTATTCATTGAAAATCGTTTATGTTTAACATCTGAATGCGGAGAAAATAGGTTTGAATGGTAGCCTGTTAAATCAGACCAATCGCCATTATAGTCATATGTCATCATATTCCATTTATCTACATATTTATCCATTTCTTTGATAAGTAATATTTGAAGTTTTTCCTGAAATGCAGGGGCAGCTACAGATAATTGGAAATGTTCATGGTCTGAGATTTCGTTGAAATCGCTGCCAAATATCGATGCCTCTAATTCAACCATTTTTTCTTTTAATCGTTTTATGATGTATAGGTACATTTGAGGTTCAAACCCATCATTATTTGGGAATTCCCAATCTAAATCTATACCATCGAATCCGTATATCAACATATTATCAATACAAGTATTTATAAAATTTTCAACTTTAATTGGATCTCTAACCATATCTGGAAAGGCCAATCTATTTGACCAGCCACCAACAGACATCATCAATTTGAAATTTTGAGAAGCTGATTCTTGTTTTAAAATCTGAGAAACCCTTAAGTAATATAACTCCCCTAGACAACCCATTGGCAACAATTTTTTACTTCCACCTATTTTAAAATTAGTATCTTTTCCCGGTTGCTTGTTGTTGATGAATAAAGGTTTATACATATTGATTTGAAAATCCGACCATTCATCACTTGATACAACTGATCCATCATCAGGATTCACTAAAAAAAATGAATAATAAACATTAGATACTTTTGTAAAATCAATATCATGAGGAAATATCAATCTTGGTGAATAAGGGGACCAATTCGAATAATAAACACCGATTGAAAAGGTATCGTTCTTTTTTGATGTATTTATCACTACAGAATGACTCAAATCAAAGTTTGATTTCATATCTTCTAACATATTTTTGGACTCATAGTAATATGCTAACGCACCTTTATGCATAATATTATAATATTTATTAAGATCATTATGAATAGCATAAATTAACAATTCCAAAAGTAATGCGATAGGGGTAAAAATGTATAACCATGTTCTTTTTCTGCTTTCTACATCACATAAAGACGAAAACATTTTTACTGTAAGTAATGCTATAAATTCGGTGGGTATGATCTTTCAATTGAATATGTTTTAGTTTATTGTGTTCTAGAAAAATACTATGATGAATTTTGGTTAATTATGTGTAAAACAATATTAACGAAACACAAAAAAAAAAATTGAATAACTAATAAAAGTTATATATTTAAACAAACTATATTAAGATTAATCTAAAATAAAAAAATGTTTTTTGTTCAAAATATTTGTTCTTTATATGTGGTTTAGAAACTAATATAATTTTATTAAATCATTCAAACCGTTCATCTTAATATTGTATTTTGAGGTATTCATCATTGCATGTATTTTTATTGCAATATCGGATTGTAATTAATTTTAATAGCAACATCTAACTACACATGGAGTGATTCTATAACTTCTTAGTAAATATTTGAGAGACTTCAAAATGACATTAATAATAAATCATCTTAAAATATTTTATCCTCATTAATTGTAATATTTTAATTACAGACGTTTTTGTCTCAATTAATGTCATCAAAATATATTTAAAAATTATATTCGAGAATGTTAACCGAAGGTTTTTTTACTTGAAAATTAATTTTTAGAAATTGTCAAAGCAAAAAAAAAAATGAAAACAAAAATTGAAACTTCGAAAATAAAGCAAAATATTCAATTTTTATTTAAAATTAATTTGAATAAATTGGTAGTTTTAATAATGACTGTTACAAGAGTTTTATTGGGTACATACGATATATAAAAAGTAGAACAATTGCTAATTTAGCTTTTTTTAATTAGTATTTTTGTATTGTTTTGTGGATAAAAATTAAAGGAAACTGAAATTGAAATTTATATCCATACGGACAAAGTGTATAAAAAAATATTAAATTAAAGTAACAGTTTAATTACCTTTGAAAAATGTCTGACGAAACTGTTAGAAACAAAGTTGATGCTGCTGGTCAAAATGACCCAGTCAGTGATGTTTCTAATGAGGTGAATGATAATAATGATACTGTAAATAATAATGAAGATACTACTGAAACTATAGAAAATACAGATGCCAAAAATTCTGGTGAAGAAAATAACGAAGAAGAAGAAGAAGAAATGGATGATTTATTTGGTGAAGATGACGAAGAAGATGATGATTATGTTGTTGTTAGGAGAAAGAAAACTGTTAACAGTGACGATGAAGATGATGACGAAAATGATGTCTCAAGTAGACGTAGAGGTTATATGGATGATGATGAAGATGAAGAACATGCAATGTATACCAGAAAATTTTATGGTGAAGATGATTTTACTAAGTATGATCAAGAAGAAAACACACATGAATTTAAAGAAGCTGATGTCGAATTAGTTAGACATATTGTTCCATATAAGATTAGAGAAGAAAAATCTAATGACTCAAAAAATACAGAAAATGATAATGAACTTAAATCCACATATTATGCAAAACTACCCCCATTTTTAACTATTAACCCAGTTCCATTTGATCCACCTCAATTTGAATCTCAAGTTAAAGACCGTTTAGAAAACACAACTAATGTTGAGGATCGAATAGGCGATAGATTAATTGATGAGAATACTATTCGTTGGAGATATTCTCGTGACTCTAATCAAACAGTTTTCAAAGAATCTAATGCACAAATTGTCCAATGGTCTGACGGAACTTATTCATTAAAGATCGGTGATGATTATACAGATATATTAGTTAATGATGTAAATAATACATTTTTAACAGTTTCTCATGATCAACAAGAATTAATGCAATGTGTTGATGGTGGTGAAATCACTAAATCTGCTATGTTTGTTCCAATCTCAACCAATTCTAAATTACATCAAAGATTGACAAAAGCAATTATTAGAAGAAATAATAAATCTAATGACGGTCCGCGTTCAATGATTATAAATGTTGACCCAGAAATTGAAAAGAGGGAATTAGAAAAGAGACAAAGTCAAATGTTTAGAGACAGAAGAAAGAAAAAATTAAAGGAATTGGAAAGTGAACAAGAATCATTAGATTCACCTGGTTTTAGTCAAGGTAGTTATGGATCATCTAATTCCAATTCAAGAAAACGTACACAAACACCATATGAAGATCGTAGAGGTAGAGAAGATGAATATGAAGAAGATGATTTTATTGTGGATGATGAAGGTGAAGAAGATATGTTAGACAATGAAGAAGAAGAAGATTATGGTGAAGAAGAAGAAGATTATGATGAAGAAGAAGAAGAAAAACAAGAAGAACGTAATTTCGAAAGATTACAACAATCAAAGAGAGAGAATGCTTTTGAAGTTGATGATGAACAAGAGGAAACCAAGAGAAGAAAAGTAGCTGTCATTGATGATGATGAAGAAGAATAAATAATATAAATAAAATTTCATAAGAAATCATTGTAAAATAATAATAAAATAAATGATATTAAAAGATTAAATATAAGTATTTCTGTATTTATGTATTTATAGTTCACATTAAACCACAAGTATCATTGTTTACGACGCTATATAAATTTAAGTTTTCCCATAATTAATATTGGCAGTATCTCTTTTTAATGAGACGAACTATTAGAAACGTAAATTCAAGTTAATTATAATTGTAACATATTTCAATATCATGTTTAAACTCATACATGACAATACTATAAATATATGTATATTTTCAATTCTAATAAGTTTAACAACATTCACTATTTTAACTTTATCTCTTTTAGTAAAATAACTAAATTATGTTAGTACTAAACAATTGATTATGCAGATAGCTAAGTATGTTATTACCCGCATATTACACTGTAATTATATTATTTATTTTTTTTCACAATTCGTAATTTTTATTTTTATTTTTTTTTTTGATTTTAACATAATAAATATTAATATGTTACACACAACTGATTTATAATTTATATAAGAATATCAGTTGTTTAAGATTAAATTGTAAATATAAATTGTTTAATTGTTTTATTAAATTTCAAATATTATTATATTATTACTCTATATTTATATTTCATTCAATTATTAAGGTCCTAAGTTAATAAAAATAATATATTTGTTATTAGATTTGATCATAGATACCCTATCGCCCCTTTTCTATTGAATTTTTTTTTTCCTTTTAAATATACATTTAAAAAGAAAATAAGATACCCATTTTGATTTAAAAGTCTATATAATTGAATTTCTATTGTTTTTTTATTTTTGAAGTTCATTAATACAAATCATTTTTTAATATAATATGTCTTGGCAAGCTTACACTGATAACTTATTGGCTACTGGTAAAGTAGATAAGGCTGCTTTATATTCAAGAGCTGGTGATGCTACATGGGCTGCTTCTGGTGGTTTAGCTTTATCTGCTCAAGAAGCTACTGAAATTGCTAAAGGTTTCGATGATCCATCTGGTTTGCAAACAAGTGGTTTACACATTCAAGGTCAAAAATTCATGTTATTAAGAGCTGATGATAGAAGTATTTATGGTAGACATGATGCTGAAGGTGTTGTTTGTGTTAGAACTAAACAAACTATTATTATTGCCCATTATCCACCAACTGTCCAAGCTGGTGAAGCTACAAAAATTGTTGAACAATTAGCTGACTATTTAATTGGTGTTCAATATTAGAATATTTTAATACTTTTTAATTGTTTATATAAAAGTTTTAATATATATTTAATAACATAAAAAAAAAAATACTAAAAAATACCACTCTAATTATTATTTAGAAAACTAAATAAAAAGTAGTTGAATGAAATATATATCTGTTCACTATTACTTACATCTTTATATATATCATTTAGGTCTGTATGTTTTTCTTCTGTTGGTTTTTGGATACACCTATTAAAATTCACTATTTAAATCTTAGATGCGCAGAGAGTTAAGCGCAAGAAAAATGTCACAAGGATAAAGTATGATGTTTTAAAACAGATAAATATTTAAAACAATATTATTATTAAAGTTGGGTTCAAATTAAAATTGTAACAATTAAAATAATTATCTAATAATCATTGAATTGACTTTAGTGTGCTTTTATTTTGGGAGTGCCATCAATAACAACTCTAAATAAATTGACACATTCTTAAAATAATTAAGGGTTTCTGGAAAAGAATAGATAATAAAAAGAAGAGAAGGATATATCCTAACCAAAAAAATCATTGCATTGTAAAATGACAGAATCTATTTCGTTGATTTCAAAATGTGATTATTCTGATTTTAATAAAAAACCATTATATTTGTCGCAAATTGTAGTAAAAAATGAGCAATCAGATCTGATATTGTCAGATTTTTTTTATAAACATTTATTAAATGATTTGATATCTTTACCTATTCATACTGTAAAAGGGTATAACGATCTATTTGGTAAATTCAAAAATAATTTATTATTAACCGGTATATATAAGGATGTTAACGTAACACTAGATCTAGATGATAAATCTTTTTTAACCCATGCTTCATTAAAAATTGCCTCTGACATGTTAGGTATAGAACCTGTTGTACCTTTTTCTGCAATTGTTAATCTTACACCATTAAATATAATTAAGGATAAAAATAGTGTAATTTTTAAAACTTCAAAAACAAGTAATAAATTAAAATTTTCAAGAGAGTTGATTAATACTTTTGGGTTATCAGATACATTGACACTGGATGCAGATTTAGATTTTAACTTAGAGAAATCATCAATTAATAAAAAATATATACATTCAAAAGGTACTTTTCCATTTTTGGTGAACCCATCAATTAGAACGATATTAGAATCAGATTTCTCAATCGACAGATCTACACCTGATGTCATAAAAACTTTTACAATTAATTTAGGTTTATCGAAATTAAAAATGTCAAAAGATCAAAAACCAACTCAAGTTTTCTATTCAGGATTAAATTTCTTAATGAGAAGAAATATGTTTGGCCCATTAACTGATGAAGACTCAGAAATGGAGGTTGTGGGAAATATAAATGATGAATTGCTAAATAAAATCAGTTTTAAATCCGATTTTAAAAATGACACAAGGATCTTCCTATCTAAATTCCCTTCTGATGGACAATTATTTAAACTAAACCATGAACATATATTAATGGATAAAAACTCTTTAAGTTCAGTCACTAAAAAAAATACATCCGTTTTCAATTTATTATATGAGAAACATATTCCAAGTTTACATAACAGAGTGACGAGTTCATTTATATTTGATGGCAACATTGAGGTTCCGTTACAAAACGCAATATCAGAATTTAAGGGTGGATCTATTTGGGGAGTTGGCAAAGACGCAATTTCTAATCTGATGAAAGATGATATTGAATTGAACAATAAGATTGGACTAGTATCTACTTTTAAAATCCCAAATATCCCATTGTCGAGTCCCATGAGAGTACAATTATCAGTATTTGGAAAAAATAATTCAAATTTATTAAATCATTCATTGGAAGAGTCATCTGTTGATACAATGATATCGTATGTCTATAAAAGTGAAAATGCTCAAATGCAATTAGCTTATCAAATGCCTTTACTAAAAATTGATGAAAGCAAAAACAATGGTCTAAGTCTTGATATCACAATTAAATATTGTTAGAATCCAACGCCTACAGACTTCAAAAGTATATATATATATATATATCCATTTTCTAAATCTATTTATAAAAAGATTTTAAAAAACAAACTGATATTATTCATGCTTCATTTATAATTAAAAAGATCATAATATTGTTATTTAACATAAATAAACAAGTTAACAATAGATAAAACGTTATACAATTAAACGAATGGTACAAATGGGGTCCAGTTTGGACAACAGGATCTCTTTTCACCTTCAATTTTAGAAATTTCATTCATTTTGGCAAAATCTTCAGCAGATAATTCTATAGTCTTTAAATTGGATATAATTCTAGAATCAGTAACAGATTTTGGTAAAACAACAATCTTTCTTTGGACTAACCAACTAGTGACAACATTAGCAGGTGGGATATTAGCCTTCTCAGCAATTTCTTTAACAGTTGCTAATGATAAAATTGGAGCACCAGTACTACCTAATGGAGAATAAGCTTCTACAACAATGTTTTTAGATTTACAGAATTCGACTAATTCAAATTGTGGTAATAATGGATGTAATTCAACTTGGTTAACAACTGGGACAACTTTATTACCTGGAGAAGCTAATAAATCTTTAATGTTGTTAATAGAGAAATTTGAAACACCAATAGATCTAACTTTAGATTTTGGTAATTCTTGCATTAATTCCCATGTTTTAATGAAATTCCAAGAATTTAAATCTAAATCTCTATTACCATCTTCCTTCATTGGGATTTGTAAATAATTATCTTCAGCTTTACATTTAGCATCGTTAATTGGTACTGGCCAATGGATTAAATATAAATCAACATAATCTAAACCTAATCTCTTCAATGATTGCTCTAAAGCAACATCCGGATGTCTATGTTGTGTACCCCACAATTTTGTAGTGACAAAAATTTCTTCTCTTGGAACACCAGAATCCCTAATAGCTCTACCGACTTGTGCTTCATTTCTATAAATCGCAGCAGTATCAATATGTCTATAACCAGCCTTTAGAGCAGTAACAACGGCAGTATAAGCATCGTTTTCTTTTGATAACCAAGTACCTAAACCAATTTCTGGTAAAACTTTACCATCATTTAAGGTAACAGTAGAACTACAATTTGTTAATGACATTATGATTTATTTATTGTTCAAAAATATTTCGATCTATTTGAAATATATTTTAGTTGTTGATATATACAAATTGAATTATTGTAAACACTAAACACTACGATAAGAACATAAAATTAGATAAAAGAAATTTTAAAAACTTAATTAACAAAATTACATGCCTGTTATATATCAAAAATTTATTTCAACATTTGAAACTTTTCTTTGAAACCATAAACTTTGGCATCGACAATTTCAAGAGAAACTACCTTGATAATAAATTTAAAGACTAAGAATATATTTTAAAGGGATAGAAAATCGGTGTTATATTCAAAGAAAAAAAAAAAAATAATTAATTAACCTTGGATAAGTATAATGATAATAAGGATTGAATAATAACATTATACCTGCTATTCAATTTGAGTAATTTTTTATACCAAAAATACTATAATTATTATAGTTGTCATAATAGTTACGAAACTATTGTTATTCATTCTTGACTTGTTTTGTAAATACATCCACAAATTAAATATTATAATTTACATTACAATGTGATTTTTTTTATAGTGGAACTTCTCAATTGAAGAATGGTTAATTGTTAAAAAAAAAAGTAATTGTACGCAGGTTTCTGACTGTTTTCTTGTTCATTTTATGTTGGAATGCAGCCAAAATGTAAGATCATGGGAAAAGATTTCAGAATAAACACCGTACAGTCAATCCTGGGGTCATTGCCAAAACTGAATTTTTGAGGTCAGACTATTACGCACAATGATTTAAAATAAATTAATAACAAACTGGTGCTACGCAGTTTATCTGTCAGAAAAACAGATACAACGTTGTTTTTTTGGTCTGTTTTTGCCCTGGATGTGCTCAATAAACTTGGTAGAACTGCTTCGTTCAATTGAATTTAACCATCAATCCCGATCCGTCTCCCCACCCCCACACACACACAAACTCAAACTCAAACTCAAACTCAAACTCAAACTCAAACTCAAACTCAAACTCACACACTAATATTCACAGTCAATTACAATTACAATTCATCCATATTACATACTTCAACACTCTCTCAACAGACCGTTTGTTCTTGCCGTCTCTGCTTTTATTTGCTTTTTGGAAGTGCGGTCTAGGTTCAGTTCATGACAAGCGTTCGGTCCATCGTCTTCCGAACCTTTTTCTCATTACAATACAATTTGTATATACCAAAGATACTAAATGATCCAATATATTAACATTTTGATGCAAAGCAAAAAGCTAAATACATCCCACATTATTATGTTTTATCTACTATTAACTTCATTACTTCAGTGAAAACTATATAACAAAAATATAATAGCTCATCGGACCTATATTTTTATTTTCTGTTGTCATGATACAATAAAGAATTACATGATTTAATTAAATAATTTGCGACACAATATAATATTAATCATTGAAAGTTAAAAGTTGTGTCTCTATTTGTTATGAACCTTATATGATATTTTATAAGTATTTATTTGGTTTTACTTGTCTATATGTATGTGCTAAATAATGAGTTCTATTTCTTTCTATAATCCCTATCTGTTATTTTTGAATTTAAAAGTCAAAAAAAAAAACAAAAAAAACAATAAATTCCATTTTTTATGGTTTATAATTAAACTAATAGATGTTTACATTTATGGTAACAACTTTTCTTAGATTTGATCCACCATTGGACGAATCTTGGTTTGTTTTTCAAATCTTGTTCAACATCATCTTGATCAATCATATAATTTGGATGCAAAAATAATTGTTGAGTAAATGATGATAAAATTAAATTGAAATAAAACCTGGATACTAATGCAAGTACAGTTAACATTGTTGTCCAGAAAAATTCATACGATTCTGATGCACCTTGGTTATATTTATCAACTTTATTACTTGAATCGATTTTTCCTTCAGCTGTGTTTTCTTCACTGAACCATTGTGCACAGAAATATATTGTAAAAATACATGTGAAAACGGTATCAACTAAATATGTTATTAAAATTTGACAATATGTTAATAAATCAGGATGATGAACTTGGAATAAACCTTGAGCATATATTATTAACGTGAAAGTTGACCATAAATATGATAACCATTGCACTGCAGTCAATGGATGGCCTGTAAATAAAGCTAAAATACCATAAACACCACTACATTTGTTTAATATAGTTATACCTAATACAGTTTCAACGCCAATATATAAAGGTAAAAATCCAAAAAATGATTTTGGTAATATTTTTGGTGTTTGTAATCTTAATCTTCCTGATGTTCCAATAACCATATTAAATTTTAAAATTCACGGGTCTATTTCTATTATATTCTATTTTAATTTTAAAATTGATTGAAAATATGTTATCTAATAAAATGTTTTCGATTTTAATATATATAGTTTTTCCGATTACTCTATATTTAAAAGCTTACACAAATCGTTACTATCAAAGAAATATATATATTAGATGTACTACTTGTGCAGTTAATAAACCTACTTGTATATAATCGGATATAATGTTTAATCTTACACTCTAAAAATAATTATATAATTATATAAACTCGTTACATTCATAATTTTTTTTAATTATTTTCATTTTTGATCATAATTTTTAATATTTTTTCTTCATTATTTTGTGAAATGATATTAAAGCCGTTGGTGAATTTCTCAATACTTTGGGAATTTTAAAAATTATAGTGTATCTTGAAAAATTATATTTTGAAAATTTTAAAAGAAGCAATAATGAGATGAGATCAGATGAGATGAGATAAACTAAGAAAAGTTAATTTAAAAGTAACTATTTATTTTTCTATTTGTTTGAATAAAATCTGAGGCTCTAGATTTACCTTTATAATCAGAAAGGAGACACTGAAAAGAATTATAATCAAAACTGTAAAGAAGTCAAGATGTCATTAGAAGATAAATTCGATAAATTAAAAGTTCATGATTCAGAACATATAAATTCTAAAATTTTAGAAAAATATGGTCACAAGATTAAAACAGATGAATTATCTAATAACAAGGGTAAAACTAATAAGGATAAAGCAAATAGAGCAACTGTGGAAAATGTTTTAGATCCACGTACCATGAGATTTTTAAAAGCTCTTATTAATAGAGGGGTCATTTCTGCTTTCAATGGTTGTTTGAGTACCGGTAAAGAAGCCAACGTTTACCATGCTTTTGCAGGTGATGGAACAAAATCAAATAATGAAGGATCAGTACCAAAGGTTGGAGATTTAAAAGATGTTCTAAATAAAGAATTGATTCCAGAACAAGCCGATGTCACTGAGGTTCAATTAGAAGAAGAAAATGCTAAATTAGAACATAGAAAAGAATATGCTATTAAAATTTACAAAACATCTATTTTGGTTTTCAAAGATCGTGAACGTTATGTTGATGGTGAATACCGTTTCAGAAATGCAAGATCTCAGCATAATCCAAGAAAAATGATTAAAATTTGGGCTGAAAAAGAATTCCGTAATTTAAGAAGAATATTCCAAAGCGGTGTGATTCCTGCTCCGGAACCTATTGAAGTCAAATCGAATGTTTTAGTAATGGAATTTTTAGGTAGAGGTGATGGTTTTGCTTCTCCAAGATTAAGAGATTATCCATATAAGGACAGAGAAGAAATCATTTATTATTATCATACATTAGTTGCATACATTAGATTATTATACCAAGTTTGTAGATTGGTTCATGCAGATTTATCTGAATATAATACAATCGTACATGAAAACAAACTATATATGATAGATGTTTCTCAAAGTGTCGAACCGGAGCATCCTATGAGTTTAGATTTTTTGAGAATGGATAT
The DNA here is from genome assembly GCA_030573835.1 of Tetrapisispora taiwanensis (nom. inval.). Taxonomy (NCBI): domain Eukaryota; kingdom Fungi; phylum Ascomycota; class Saccharomycetes; order Saccharomycetales; family Saccharomycetaceae; genus Tetrapisispora; species Tetrapisispora taiwanensis (nom. inval.). The sequence continues at coordinate 5,220 of JAJMDZ010000073.1, read as the reverse complement.
CAAAAATGTGAATGGCTATTTTGAAAAAATGGGTATTGATATTTTCCCAGAAAGAATAATTTTCCAATTTGTAATCTCAACCAATTTAGATAAATTTAAAGGTGATCCAAAAAGTTCAGATGATTTAAGAGATTATATTTCACAATATTTGCCAATTAAATCTACTGAAGAAGATGAACTAGAGGATGAAGTTTTTAGATCCTTACATTTAGTTAGAAACTTGGATGGTTTAGAAGAAAGAGATTTTGATAGATTTACCGATGGTAAATTCGATTTACTAAAAACCTTAATTGCATCCGACAATCAAAAGAATTTTGTTGCCTCCACTCAATACGATGTTAATGATGAATTGGACAGTGAAGGCAGCAGTGGAGATGAAGATGAAGATAGCAATGAAGATGAAGATGATAATGAAGATGATGAGGACGAAGATGCTGATGATAGCGAATCAGAGGAATTTAGTGATGAAGAAAAGCAATTAAAAGGCAAAAGATATGAAGATAAGGATGATAAGAAGAAACGTAAACAAGAAGCCAAAGATGCTAAAAGAGAAAAAAGAAAAACTAAGGTTAAGAAACACGTAAAGAAGAAGTTAATTAAAAAAACTAAATCTAAAAAATAGTCATATTTTATTAACATAGTCTTTTTTCATATATCATTTATTCGATGGATTTTAAAAAAAATATCGTACATAAACTCATTATCATAAAAAGCATAATTAAATTATATCTTATATAGTAATTCATAACAATCTGCATTTTTATAACATCATATTTCACAATATTATATAATTAGTTGGATCGAATGCAACTTTTCCGTCTCGTAAAGTGACCGCTTATAATATCGACATCTTAAAAATTTGAAATAAAATTCGAAATGCTCAATTATAAAATAGCCAGCAGTCTTTCGCTATCCACATATAAGAAACCGTAATTTAATAACAATAAAATTTCTGATAAATAGTGGTAAGATTAAAATTTATGAAACTTGAATTAGATTACTCATCATCTTCAGAAGATGAGAGTAGTTCTGAAATTACAAATAAACAAATAGCTTCGGTTGAAGTATCACAAAATGCAGTATCTTCAAAAAGACATACGAAGCTTACTAAATCAGAACTGAAAAGAAAAAGAAAACAGAGAAAATTAAAAGGACCATGGGGGTCTTGGGACAGTGCTTCTGATGATGATGATCCACCAAGGCTAGGGGGTGAGGAAGATATTCAAACTTTTGATGAAGAAAAAAGTGACCAAGAGATTGATATCCAAGAAACATCAAACTTCTATGGGTCTTCACTTAAAGATTATAAAGGACGTTCTTATTTAATTCCAAGCAACGATATAGATACAGATATCCATAAACCAGCATTATCGTTTAAATGTTATCTGCCTAAGAAGCAAATATATAGATATAAAGGGCATCTAAATGGTACAACAGATTTGAAATTTTTCCCAAAGACAGGACATTTATTTTTATCTGGTGGATATGATAACATGATTAGATTGTGGGACTTTTACCATGATAAAGAATGTATTAGGGATTATCATGGTCATAGTAAAGCCATTCGATCATTAGATTTCAATGACAATGGCACAATGATATTTAGTACCTCTTATGATCAAAATGTAAAAGTTTGGGATACAGAAACTGGTAAAATTAAGAAGAAAGTTAAGTTATATAGCATCCCTAACGATGTGAAATCTCGACCTTTAAATACTAATGAATTTATTGTGGGTCTTTCGAATGCTAAAATAAATCATTATGATGATAGGGTTTCATCTAAAAATGGTTTAGTTCAAATATATGATCATCATCAAGCCAGTATATTATGTTTAAAATATTTTGATGATGGCAGTAAATTCATTTCATCTTCGGAAGATAAAACAGTCAGAATATGGGAAAACAGAATCAATATTCCTATTAAACAAATTAGTGATACAACACAGCATTCAATGCCTTATATCGATATAAACCCGCAGGGACAATACTTCAATACACAAAGCATGGATAATACTATATATTCATATAGCACGAGGCCAAAATATAAAAGGAATGTTAACAAAATGTTTAAGGGGCATCAATCTACTGGTTATAAGATTGGATTCTGTTTTTCACCTGACGGAAGATACATTTGCTCAGGTGATATACAGAGTAGGGTTTTCATTTGGGATTGGAAAACCACAAGACCATTAAAAAGTTTTAATATAGAAGATAAGAAACCTATCACCCAAATTGCATGGCATCCTCAAGAAAGTAGCAAAGTTATATGTTCTGGGGGCTCTGGTTATATTTATTTGTACGACTAATGTATATACTAACTGCATATTAAATATTTTTATACCATCTTAGTTATATTTTGTAAACCGCCTCTTCAAAGCTAATATTTTAGGTATCTTATTGCCTTTAAAATAATGAAAGCATTTAAATTTTACTAGAATATTTATCAAGAGTAAAATGAAACTGATTTAGATTTTCTTGCTTGAACTTCGTTAATTCCTTCAACAAAGTCTTCATGTTTGACAGTAGACTGGGCATTCCTAAGAGCAATCATACCTGCTTCGACCGTAACTGCTTTCAATTGTGCGCCATTAAATTCATCAGTGGATCTTGCTAACTCGTCCCAATTGATATCATCATCGATGGCCATTTTACGTGAATGTATTTTCAATATGTCGGCTCTTGCTTCTTCAGAAGGTAAAGGAAATTCAATTTTTCTATCTAGCCTACCTGATCTTAACAGAGCTGGATCTAAAACATCAACTCTATTGGTTGCAGCCAACACCTTAACATTATCAATTGAATTGAAACCATCCAGTTGATTCAATAGCTCTAACATAGTTCTTTGTACTTCTCTGTCCCCAGACTTGTCCGAATCAAAACGTTTAGTACCTATTGCATCCAATTCATCAATAAAAATAATTGAAGGAGCTTTTTCTTTAGCTAATGCAAATGCATCTCTTACCAACTTAGCACCTTCACCAATAAACATTTGAACTAATTGTGGAGCAGCAAGTTTTAAAAAGGTTGCATTTGTCTGTGCAGCACATGCTCTAGCCAGTAATGTCTTTCCTGTTCCCGGTGGGCCATACATTAATGCGCCTTTAGGAGGCATTATACCCAACTCCTTAAATTTATCTAATTTTTTTAACGGCAATACTACTGCTTCAACTAACTCTTCAATTTGTTTATCTAACCCACCCACAGAATCGTATGTCTCTGTTGGTTTTTCATCTACTTCCATTGTTTTCACTCTGGCATCAAATTCCGCTGGCAATACATCCATTATTAAAAATGTGTCTTTATTAACCCCAACTAAGTCATTTGGTTTCAAACTATCAGGATTAACTAAGCCAACTAACGGTAAAAATGCAGTTTGCCTAGAAGAAGTTTTTATGACAGCTGATTTTCTTTTCAATGCATTTTCTAAATTCAAATTTGCACCCTGAGTATTAGTTTCAGAATCCAAACTTTCATCGATATCATTAACATCCATAATTTCTACAACGGTTGCCACTAAATATGGTAAACTTTGATTGTTTTTAATTTTTTCCTTATTGTCTTTAATCTTTTCAACCATTACTTTATTTTGATGTTCGAGTCTTTTTAACTCTGATTTAAATATTCTTATCTCATTGTCTAATAATTTGGACCTCATATTTAGTTCCTCTGTAGATAATTGTAAAATTTCAGAATCCAAGTCCAAATTATATCCCTTCTGAGCTTCTAATTCTTCTAGAGTTGTCATTGCTCCAAATATTATATAATTATAAGAAATATTTCTTGTTATAATAACAACTGATCACCGATCCGATTAATCCTCTCTTATTTTGTTGAAATTGCTTAAAATCCTGTAGTTTATAATATTTACAGTCAACTTATATTTTGTATAAATTGTATAAATGTTTATATGTAAATTTGATATTATATAATGGTTCAAATCATGCAAATGAAAAACGTCTAAACTTATATTACCCATTATCCATTAAATTTATTTAGTGACATCTTTACACACTGGGGTACCCTTTCTTTTACAACACCGGGTAATTACGTTATATAGTCTCTAATAATAAATATTGATTTATTTAACCTCAATTAATAAACCTAATCAAATGATAACTGGATGGGATTCAACAATATATGCTATATAAATATTAAATAGAAAATAAAATGATGAAACTTCTTATTAAATTCTTTATTACAATGCTAAAAATGTTAATTTATTTAAAAAATAATATAGTTATTGAAAATAACTTGATTAATTATTATTAATATTAATTTTGGGTTTGCTTCTGTTTTTCTAATTCTGCTCTTAAGTCGTTTGTGAAATCATCGTCAACTTCAACATCATCCCAATCATCTTCCCATAGTTCAGTTTGGATGTCTGTTTTATTTTGTGTTTCTTCATAACTTTGCCACACGTCAGCTGGGAAATCTTCAAATTCATCATCGTTCTCTAAAGTCTTCTTTTTGCTTGCATCGTTGTTAGTTGATGGAATAGCATTTTCTGTTTCAGTATTCTTCATTTTCTTATATATATGGACTAATTTCACTGTTTTATTATTGTTATTAATTTCGAGTTCTTGAATCAAATTAATATATCAATCAAATTGAATACTTAGAAAGTTATATCAAAGTGGTTAACAATTTTAAATAATTTAAATTAAACATTTTTAATGATTAATATATATTTAAATGAAAAACAAAAAATATAAGGTATATTGTCTTGATGATAGATGTAATGAAATAAATTTAATTATTTTAACAGAGAAATAATTAACTATTACGATCTAAAATTCAATAAAGAATAAATTTGCCACTTTAATTTTTAGTACAACGAAAACAAAAAATAATTGAAATATTTAATAAATATACAGTGCACAAATCATAACGTACGAAAATATTATCAATAGAAAATAATAAAAAAACAATATATTAGCCCTGTAGGGGGCTCGAACCCCTAACCTTGTGATTAAGAGTCACACGCGCTACCGATTGCGCCAACAAGGCGTATAATATAAAGTATTGTTGTAATACAACCTGACCAAATATAATTTACATCAATTCACTTGAATTATATTTAACCAAGAAACCCTAACGAGTTCCAAAAATTAGTATAAAAACTAAATAATATCGGAATTCCCAATTAGGAAATAATTGGTCTAAATCTGAAACACCAATTGAATAAATTACATCTGATCATGCCTGCGGCATGATACTGGT